>OZ030006.1:71131131-71226131 GCA_964023405.1 Apodemus agrarius | reverse complement strand
CTGAAATTAAGATTTTTCAACTGATGGGAATAAATTATTAATGTGTTATAGAAGCAGCCAGTGACAAGTTGTCACTCCTTACTGCTCCCCAGAGACATGAGAGGTTAAAGGCTCATATATGAAAACATGACCTAAAAGATGTTATATTGCTGTTACAAGATTTTGGATCAAAAGAAATATAGACTGTTGGTGTTAGTAATAAGTATGTTTCACATTAGAACACTTTTATCTCACATTTTATAACCTCTCATTAACTACAATATGTTTACTAAAGTCAAGACAATTAATTCTGTGAACATAGGTAACTTTATCTTGTCAAACAATGCCTAGCAATAAAGCATACAAACACACACACACACACACACACACACACACACACACACACGCACAAATCCATAACTAGAATCATGCACTTTTCATTTATTTACTTATTTAATAATATATTGAGGAGTCTAACACAGCGTTGAATTATGTCATGGAGAAATGTGAGCTAATGTCAGAGTACACGTGAATCATACCTTTTATATTCCTGCAGTGTGGAACAGTGGCAGATCTTTTTAGAGTTTCATTAAACACTTTTGCAATCCAGTCCATATTACCACAATTTTTTAAACATACTTTTGTATAAACAATAAATATTGAATTTCTAACTCACTGCATAATATCAGACATTATTATTTTATGATTGATGAATTCTCCCTCCATATTATTGTTTTCATACATTACTAAAATGGTCAACTATATGCCACATTATTGTTATAATATTACTAGCAATATTTTCTCTTTCTTTTACAAATATCATTGGAGTTTGATTTAGAGATTGTTTCTAACATCACCATGGAGAAAATGTGTCCCCACCTTTTCTGAAGCACAACACTCCCACACATCCTTCCATGAAGAAACTTAGATTGCTGATATAAACTATGCGACTCCAGTATCTACTGGACCCACATCTTTTAATACATGTCTGAATATTTCACATTGCTATAAAATTAGCCATGAATACAGAGGATCTCCGCCCAAGTAAGTTTGTTGCTTTAAATCCTGTGAAAGCAAATTATTGCTTCAGTCACACTAATAGTTGGAAAATTGGTAAGACTCTCTCCTAGAGGACTATTGTGCCTCATCCTTTTATGCCACTTGGAGTGAACCTTACTTGAATGAGAGCTCACATTATAACCATTTCAGGAATCTTCCTGTAGATTTTGCATAGAACCATATGTGGCCATTAACAACAACAAAAAGTTAATGCCACAATGAGCATCACTCACCATTTCTCAGGTGTAAATAGTGAACATAAGAGTTGTTGGGCTAATGCATACCTTCTTGCATTTAAATATACTGACAATTCAACAAATGGTGCTGGTTCAACTGGAGGTCAACATGCAGAAGGATGCAAATCAATCCATTCTTATCACCTTGTACTAAGCTCAACTCCAAGTGGATCAAGGACCTCCACCTAAAACCAGACATACTGAAACTAATAGAACCCTTGAAGACATGGGCACAGGGGAAAAGTTCCTGAACAGAACACCAATAGCTTATGCTCTAAGATCAAGAATTGACAAATGGGACTTCATAAAATTACAAAGATTCTGTAAGGCAAAGGACTCTGTCAAGTGGACAAAACATCAACCAACAAATTGGGAAAGGATCTTCACGAACCCTACACACAACAGGGCTAATATCCAATATAAACAAAGAACTCAAGAAGGTAGACTCCAGAGCGCCAAATGACCCTACTAAAAAATGGAGTACAGAGCTAAACAAAGAATTTTCGCCTGAAGAATTTTGAATGGCTGAGAAGCACCTTAAAAAAATGTTCAACATCATTAGACATCAGGGATATGCAAATGAAAACAACACTGAGATTTCACCTCACAGCAGTCAGAATGGCTAAGATTAAAAACTCAGGGCCAGGAGGTGGTGGCACATGCCTTTAATCACAGCACTTGGGAGGCAGAGGCAGGCAGATCTCTGAGTTCAAGGCCAGCCTGGTCTACAGAGTGAGTTCCAGGACAGCCAGGACTACACAGAGAAACAAAAAACAAAAAACAACAAAATAAAAAATCACACAAAAAACAAAAAAAACAAAAAAACAAAAAAACAAAAAACAAAAAAACCTCAGGAGAGAGCAGGTGTTCGCAAGGATGTAGAGAAAGAGGGACACTCCTCTACTGCTGGTGGGATTGCAAGCTGGTACATGCACTCTGGAAATCACTCTGGCAGCTCTTCAGAAAACTGGGCATGACACTTCTGGAGGACCCTGTTATACCATTCCTGGGCATATACCCAGAGGAGTCCCCAGCATGCATAAGGACACATTTTCCACCTTGTTCATAGCAACCTTATTTATAATAGCCAGAAGCTGGAAAGAACCCAGATGTCCCTCAATAGAGGAATGGATACAGAAAATGTGGTATATTTACACAATGGAATACTACTCAGCAATTAAAAACAATGAATTCATGAAATTCTTAGGCAAATGGTTGGAACTGGAAAATATTATCCTAAGTGAAGTAACTCAATCACAAAAGAATACACAAGGAAGGCAGTCACTGATAAGTGGATATTAACCAGAAGCTCTGAATACCCAAGACACAATTAACATATCAAGTGATTCCCAAGAAGAAGGAAGGAGAGGGCCCTGGTCCTAGAAAGGCTTGATGCAACATTATAGGGGATTGCCAGGACAGAGAAGTAGGAGGGGGTTGATTGGGGAATGGGCACAAGGAAGATGGCTTATGGGACTTAGGGGGAGGGGGGAATGGGGAAAGGGGTAATCATTTGGAATCTAAACAAAGAATATAGAAAATTAAAAATAAATAAATAAATAAATAAATAAATAAATAAATAATACACTGATAAGACACAATCTAAAAATCCATATCCAAGTCCTGGAGAAGTTTAAAAAGAGTCAAAATGTTCAGGAAGAATGTTTGCATTGTATTAAATAAAATGCGATGCCTTTTTTTTCTTTAAAAATTTATTTATTTTAATGTTCTAACTTATTCTTTGAGAATTTCATGCAAATAATTTTATCATATTCATTCCTCTCCCCAACTCCTCCACAAATCTCTTATACTTTTCTGCTTACCTAACATCATGTGTGTTCTCTCTCTCTCTCCTGCCCCATCCCTCCCTCTTCTCCCTCTCCTGCTCTCCCCCTCCCTCCCTCCTCCCCTCTCCCTCCCTCCCCACCCCTTCTCTCTGTCTCTGTCTCTGTCTCTGTCTCTGAATAGAAAAAAGAAACATGGAGTCCATTTTGAGTCTTGAGTCTCCTCTTCCCTGGTCTACTTTTCCTGACCTTTGATCTGAAGTGTCCCTGATACTATGTCACTCCATTGAAGAAAACTTACTTTCCCTGTCCTGGTAGCTATCAATTCCCAATGGCTCCTTTATTAGAGGTGGGAGCTCCTGCTTACTTAATGGGATGCCTTTTTAATGGATAAAAGGGAGGAGATTTAGGAGGAGAGCCTGGGTTATGTTTGTTGCTCATAAATCTAAGGCTGCGATGGATTCAGAGTGATCAAATCTGTAGGGAAACATCCATTGTCCTGTACAAACTGACTGAGCTTTCCTATGATCCCGGCAACAGTTGCGAGAATCACTAGGCTCTGCTTCATATAATTTATAGTCGTCGGCATCCTCCTCTAGAGCGTGGGAGGCAGAGTGGCTATCTATAAACTCAAGCACGCTGATACTTTAGCTACCAGTCACTCTATGGGCAAGTGCTAAGAGGTTTTCAGTTTATTATGCAAAAAACAAAAAAACAAGAAACAAAACAAAACAAAACAAAACAAAAAAAGCAAAAGCAAAAACAAAACCCACAAAGAATGAACAAATCCTCTCCACTGTATTCCACCCCAGAATTCTTCCCACTACAGGTTTCACTATATCACACGGCATTTCCCTTGTTAATATTGCTTTCTCCTCATACCCTGAGCATAATACCCCAGGACAAGTGGAGGTTTCATTTAGGACATCTAAGCAGAAGTCCAAGAAAATGAAGGTATGACCACCAGGTGAGTGTGCTAATTTTTATTTTTAATTTTCTTTTGATTTCTATGTATACGCGAGCTACAGTGATCACCTGTAGAAACCAATCTAAATTCAATTAGCAGAGCATGCCAGCATGTTGAGATCATTGATTATCCCACGTTTGCCTCCTAGCAAACATTTACAGTCAGAATGTAAACCATTAAAACAGATTGCCGAGACTGCTAAAGTCAGCCAGATTTTTTTTTTTTTTTATCAGCCAGATCTTAGTAGAAGTAGTAAAATTCAGCTATTTCAAACAACACTGCACAGGAGTTGATCATTGTTTTCATTAGTTTCTGACTTTTCAGGGAAGCACTGGGGTCATCTAATGATCATTGGTGTCATAGGGGCATCTACGCCCTCAGTGTCAAAGGCTGGATTAGATGTGAGCAGACTCAGATCCTAATGAGCCAGCACTTGAGGATGTGAAAGCAGAGAGCTAATTACTCTTTGCAACTGTTGCTTCTCTCTGTTCTTCACACTTCAGATAAAAGCCTAAAACAACACAATTTTGTCTCATGCTACACCTTAAGACTCAAGTGCAACCTTTGTCATAGATAACTATTGGTTTTCATGTGCTGAGAGGAAAAGACTAAATAGATGAGGAATGTAATATAAAATTCTCATTTTCTCTCTTCCTAATATTATTTCCACTAGGAAATATCTCAGTCTTATATTAATGATATTATTTCATTCTCATTCTATATTTTTGAATCATCAAAGATAAACATACATAATTTTTAGTTCCATCATTTTCAGGTTTGCAGTCCTTTATGATAAGAGTTGCTGAAAATACACTATAGCATATTTCTGAATGATAAACAATTACACACCCTGGTCCAGAAGACCTATAGAACTCACTGTGACAAGAAAACCAACACTTTAATTTTTAAGCATGGTAAAATAGTGAACATGACTCCAGAGAATTCACAGAATATTGTTTGAAAAAAAGAATTTTATTTTATTATATTTTATTCGATATATCCTTTATTTTCATTTCAAATGATATCCCCTTTCCTAGTTTCCACCCCCTCCTGGAAAGTCTCATAAGCTCTCTTCCCTCCCCCTATTCCCCAGTCAACCCTTTCTTGCCTCCCTGTTCTGGTGTTCCCCTACACTGCTGCCCTGAACCTTTACAGGAGCAGGGGTAGCTCCTTCCTTCTTGGTCCTCATTTGATATGTGAATTGTTTCTTGTGTATTATGAGCTTCAGGGCTAATATCCACTTATCAGTGAGTGCATACCATGTGTGTTCTTTTGTGAATGGGTCACCTCACACAGGGTGACATTCTCCAGTTCCACCCACTTGCCTAAAAATGTCATGACTTCATTGTTTTTAATAGCTGAGTAGTATTCCATAGTGTAAATATACCACATTTTCTGTATCCATTCCTCCCTTGAGGGATATCTGGGTTCTTTCCAGCTTCTGGTTATTATAAATAAGGTTGCTATGAACATAGTGGAACATTTATCCTTATTACATGCTGGGGAATCCTCTGGGGTATATGCCCAGGAGTGGTATAGTGGGGTCCTCTGGTAGTATCATGCCCAATTTTCTGAGGAAAATCTGCCAGACTGATTTCCAGAGTGGTTGTACCAGTTTGCAAGCCCAAAGGTAGTAGAGAAGTGTTCCTCTTTCTCCACCTTTCCAGCACCTGTTTTCTCCTGAGTTTTTGATCTTAGCCATTCTGACTGGTGTGAAGTGAAATCTCTGGCTTGTTTTTACTTGCATTTCCCTGATGACTCTACTTGGTCATTATTTAGCAAAAATATGTAGTGGTTTTCTTTTATAAATATATACATTACACTTATGAATAATTAAATTTCTTGTAAGATTTATTTTCCCATGTGATTGTTAAAGATAAGTGTATTTTGCAGAGGTAGATTCTTTATTGCCCTTAGATCTACAAAAGAATATCATAGAGAATTTCCTATTGTTATTGCCAACCTATAACTACACAATAGAGCGGTTATGAGTACCCTAGATACCTTTAATAGCTGCATTTATTGTATTTTTAATGCATGGAAACCCAAAGAATGAGAAAAGATATCTGCCATAATAATACTTTTTATGACATTAGTAAAATTATCTGAAAGACTTTGAAGTCATAAGTATATAATACAATAACTGTGTATTAAATAAAATCAAAATATATTTTGCCTAGATTTGAGAAGTCTGTCTCTCTACTAACCAGACATGACTGTGTTATATATTCATATATGTACACACACACACACACACACACACACACACACAGCATATCCTTTGATTATATCCTTTGTCTATTACTTTATGTTGTTATCTCCTCCAAGTTCCCCTTTTCACTTTGCATCTATTTCACTTTTATGTTCACATATGTTTACATTGAAGTCATGAGAGACTTTCATT
This sequence comes from Apodemus agrarius, assembly GCA_964023405.1. NCBI lineage: Eukaryota > Metazoa > Chordata > Mammalia > Rodentia > Muridae > Apodemus > Apodemus agrarius. The sequence goes on along the minus strand of OZ030006.1, from coordinate 71,219,702 downwards.
CAAATAATAAAGCTTCTATACCTTATTAGATGGCCCCATGCTTTTGGGATCTTCATTATGAGAACAATACATCCAGAGTAATCTACCTGATAAAGCTCACTTACAGAGTTAGCTTACAGATATTGACTACTTAGACAATGGTATAAATAAGTCATGCCACACTGTTCATTGAAACTTATTGCTGTGAAGATATTTTTTGTAAATTTTTATTTCAGCCAATCGAAACTGGCTAAAGATAAGAAAACATAAAGACACACACACCCAGTCTCACACACATGCGTGGCCACACACACACACACACACACACACACACACACACACAAATATACACACATTTTATAAATCTTTTATTATTCTATATGTACATACATATATATCTAATATATGCTACAAATTATTATACATAAAGACTTTCATGTATACAAATATATATGAACTGATTTTTAAGTAGTTAGTGAAATTAAATTAGATAGTTACAACATTCATATTTTAATAATTACAAGCATTAAATCATTAGTGACTTTAATTTTGCTTATTTAAATACTAGAATGCTAACATATAATATTTATTTGTATATTTAAATATTTATTGTCTGAATAACACTCTGTAAATGCTTTTTTAACCAAGTATTAAATTTGAATTAAAATTAAAATCTAACTTTATTGTGTCTGCATGAAGTCTTGCATTGATATGCACATTAGAATTATTCTAAATCAAAATCCATCAGTGGATGGGGAGCCAATCCTGCCATGGCCTTAAGATTTGTATCTAAAATTTTCTTGTCTATTTCTGCAATCCATTATTTCTTTATTGTCTAATTAGTACTACAATTGATAGTCAAGTTGGCCTATTGACTTTTTCTCACTTATGTCAATAACATGATGTGCATACTTTTGAATCGTAATCAATAGCAAAATGAATTCTACTATAAAATCCCATGATTTTAGTAGGAGATGTAAAAGCTTACCAATCCGGTAATTTCACTAAATCCCAAATTCTACATTCAATCTTATTCTTCAGTACATGATGTTCTTTCTCTCCCATTTCTGTGATTGCTCTTTAACTTTTAAGTGCACTTTCCCCAACAAATCTTCACATAGATACTGAAAGGGTTGTGCAAAGGATTTCAATGTATAACACCACAGTTACAACCTTACCACAAGAGCATTCTGCACATGTCGGTGCAAACTGTCTTATAACTGTACTTTTCACCATGTACTAATTCTCAAAGGTGCTGAGTACACTGGCAGCAATGTACACTATCCAAGTGACACCAGTGACATCAGCAAATATGACCTTGTTTCTATTCATTGGTACCGTATGAAATGATGGAGTTATCTAATGTATTGGGTATTTTCATGCATTTCATGCTGATCTAACACAAAGGAGCTCCCTAGAGAAACTTTCCCTATCAACATAAACATTCAATGGCGACAAGAATAGTCACACAAAGGATGGCTTACGGATAGGTCTTACATAGAGTAAGAGAATAAGCAATGTAAACTGGGATAAATTTCTGTTTGTAGATGTATTACTGTGTCTGCTTTTCGACCTATAAGTTAACAGTGCTCTACAAACATTAATAAACATACTTTCACCTCAAAACAGGACATTAAAATTAAAGTTGAAAAAAAAAACCTCATTTTTTTTTGAAGCTGCAAGTTCACTATTGCAAATCTCTGCATCTCTGCTGAGAACCAGGAAGGCGGAGGGTGGGGAGAGACATTTGAGAGCAGGAAATGAGAAGGTAAGGCATGGGCTTTGTTCATTGAAGGAGACATTTGCAGAAGGGAAATTAAGTTGTTCTGAAGCCAAAGGAGCGTTTACTCCTCCAGACTTTTGAGCTTGAAGGTGAACTGGCCACAGCTGGGCTCTAGACAAGCTGCCTGAATTGTTTTACTCCATTAAAAGTTAGCTTCATACAATAAAATATTGTATGAATTTATAAAAAAAAAGTTAGCTTCAATGTTAAAATAAGTGCAGTAGGATAATCAACTTTGTCTTCCTCTTCTTATGGCTATAATATTCTTAAATCCTCCAGACTTTTTCATAAAAAAGAACTTTGAGAATGTTACACCTCCTCTCTCCCAGCTATTACCAGAGGAGAGCTCCAATGAAACCAGTTTTGTGATGTGAAAATCTCTGCTTTTTCCTTCTCTCCATGTTTTTTAACATGTTTATTGTGTTTTAATAAAGACCATTTTTTTTCTACACCCTACTATACAACCTAAGGCTTTCTTTTGAACTTATCTAAATGATTACCCATTCCACATCAAACCCAACACTCAGAGAATTCTGAAGACCAAGACCCAGATAACATCTTGTGGACTTTGGTTATATTTTCAGGGAATATAACCCATGGCATATGGTGACAGGAGTGTAATCATTTGTAAGCTTAGAATTGCAAAAACTTTTACTTCAGAGGGCTGTCTTCTGAAAATATGAAATTAAAATGATGAGTTCATACACAGTAACACATTAGTTCCCCAGACAAGCCTTAATCAAACACTGAATAGTAGGCGGCTTCCTCTGTAAGAAACCAGTGTTTTCTGTCCCTGAAAATGGAAAATGCATCAACATGTTCACTGGGTGTTCATAGCTTCCAATGACCATGAGAATTTTTTTTCTGTTGATTTTCTACCTTTTGTTCTTAAGGGAATCTTTGGCATGGTTCAGTCTCTTTTTCCTATTGAAGATAATAGTGTCAATAAACTTAGTTCTGGCATGATTTTCTTTTATCTTGGGTGATTAATGTGTTGTAAAGATAATACTTCTTTAGAGGGACTGTCTTCACCCTTGTCTTCCTGTTGTCTTCTCTCTGTGCATGTTTTTTTTTTGGCAAAAATTCTTTTTATAAGAGCAACTAAAGACCTTATCTCAGGATTACATGCAGAAATCATCTCTCTAAAGAAAGTTACTTATGCAGGGAAGATAAAATACTTTGTATCATTTTATAAGACACAGTTCAACACAGTATCCTTTCCCAAAGATAGTATACTGTCCTATTTTATGTAGTATTAATATTCTAGATAAGTAGAGAAACATACTGAAGATAAATGCAACACATATATCCCTATATATATTTTAGAATATTTGAGATCTTATTAATAGTAGAATATTTATAAATATTTCTTTTTTATAAATATTTATTAACTTGAACAAATTTACTAGTAAAAACATAGTAACCTGCAACTAATTGTCAGTTTCTGCAATGAATAAGAACATATACAAAATTTCTAATAAAAGCACAGTTGATAGTAAAAACCTATGGTGAGGAGAAGCTGGCTTGTAAAGGAGTATAAGGGAGTAGCATGCTTTTTTGTCTTTCATTTCCTACTCAAAATATGTATAATTCAGTTTGTAAATTTTCTAAAAACTTCCTTTGTAATTATTTAAATGAGTTTGAGTCAGTTGAGGTTGCAAATTGCAACTTAGATATTTTCTTTTTTTTATTAAATCTATTCTTCATTTGCATTTCAAATGTCCCCTTTCCTAGTTCATCCCTGAAAGTCTTATAACCCATCTCCTTTCCTCCTGTTCCCCAATCAACCCTCTCCTGCTCTCCTGCCCTAGTATTCCCCTATACTGCTGCATCATGCCTTTCCAGGACCAGGGGTCTCTCCTCCCTTGGATGTCCAACAAGGCAATCCTCTGCTGCCTATGCGACTGGGGTCATGGGTAACTCCTTATGTATACTCTGGTTGATGGTTTCGTCCCTGGGAGCTCTGGGAGTACGGGTGGCTCATATTATAGTTCCTCCTGTGGAGCTGCAAACCTCTTCAGCTCCTTGGGTCCTTTCTCTAGCTCTTCCATTGGGGACCCGGTGCTCAGTTCAATGACTACCTGAGAGTGGCGCCCTCTTTATTTGTCATGCACTAGTAGGGCCTCCCAGGTGATAGATATATCCTGCTCTGGTCAATAAGCACTTGTGGGCATCCACGATAGTGTCTGGATTTTGTAGCTGTATATGGGATGGATCCCTAGGTGGGGCCGTTTCTGGATGGTCTTTCTGGAGTGACTTACAAACCCAGAGCAATATGACTCTGATCCTACAGCACTGTAGAGAGATCAGGCTCCAAACTTTGAGGCTCTCTGAAGGTTTTTTTTCCCTTGCAAAACGGGCCAGTCACATAGTCAACTTTTTTTTTAAATATGAAGATGAGTGTGTGAGGAATTATACAAAATTTACATTAATCTGCTCATTAATAACCTTAATTTGTTGCTCTTCTTAAATTGTAAATCATTTCATTTTAATCAAATATAGATGATTTTGAAAATAAAATTTTAAAACAATGGATAAATGTAACTATGGATTATAACAATGCCTGAAAAAAAAAAAAAGGAAAAACTCATATAGGAAATAGTAAGTAAGTAGAGTCCATGCTTGACTTAAGCTAAGCACCTAGAAGCATCACCATGTTTGACTTGGGTCTGCTTTAGAATTCCAATTTAAACACAAATGGCGGCATAAACATGCTGTCGCTGAGAGTTCCTCTAGCTGGAGAGGTACTTAGCATGCAAATCTACAGCATAAATTCAGTGTACAAATGGCATTGTGCAAAGATTGCTGCTACATCTCATTCTCTAGTCACAATAGATGTGAAAAAGATAACTAGTTAGTGAAATAACAATAATTCAAGTAGAAAGCTGACAGCCAGTCCCCCAAGCTTCCCAGCATAGCTTTCCTCTTTGACAGTGCAGAAAGCTTTGTACAGATATATCTTTTGACCCAAGACAGTTTTACTAGAATAAAGGATGGACAAGAATTAAAGTGCCTTGGGGTGGTTAAATATGAGCAGAAATAGTAAAGAATTCTTCTTCCTCTGCTGTCCTCTAAGTTCTAACAAATATCAAATTTATTCCATGCAAGAAGTGTGTGTCTATGGCAGAATATACAAGGAATATGATTCTCCCAATTCAGGTGAAAGGAAAGGATGACTCATCACATTTCAGAAATGGCAACTCCATTTTTAGACATTTATCAATGGCATTTTATTATATTGTTTTTAAATTTTTTCTCTAATGTTAAGATATAATTGCATTATTTTGAGTGTGCAGCTTTTATATATCTTAACACCACAAAGAAACTAAAAAAAAAGGCTCATAATTGTCTTCACATTAAAAAATAATAACAAATGGTAAATAAAATGTGTTAAAGACTTCAAGCAAAGGATATTTGAGAAATACCAGAAAGCCATTTCTGAGAGAAGCAGCTATGATAAGCAAATTAGCCTCGGGATGGTAACTACAGTGTTCTAATAAGTTATTACACTTTATAAAATGTTACAGCTAAAAACTAAATGGGTAGAAGCTGTGTGTGGTTTCTTTGTTTCTGAGAATACTCTACATAGAAATCACTGTATTAAAATTAGAAACAAAATCTCAATGAACACATACAACATTTTAAATATTTTTATTCTAGTAATGTATATATTCTTTCAAATACCGAATATGTCTTAGCATTGCAGAAGCTAAGCTTTCAGTCTCATTTTATACAAAATCAGGTAAAACCCATTTGAAGTCCCGTAGAGATGTGCATAACAACATTTTTGTTTTCAAAAATAGGATTTGATAGGGACCATTAATGTCGTAAAAATAGTTTTCTGTGGCCAACACATATGCAGTATATTTACATGAAAGGTTATTTTTATTGTTATGCATACACACCCCAAGCACATTAATGGATGCCCTAACACATCACTATTTTTATGCATTGAAAATCATAAAAGTACTAATATGAAAAAAGATGGTTTTATTACACAAATATTTTACATGCTTGTCTAAACTTATAAGGAATAAAAATATGTGGTGTGTTCTTATGTAGCTAAAAAGCAAAGGATCTCAATTATTGATATTTTAAAATGTGTGGCGGTTATACTAAGGTTCAGGTAATGAAAAGTGGAATGAGTTGCATTAAGGTAACGGTTGCAATTTCCAAAGAGTTTATTAAACAATACTCTTAATTTTCCTTTTGGCAATAGCAGCCAGTAGTTTCATGTTATTAGCTTTAATGTATTTATTTGTAAGTATAAATTTAAAATTTTTACTTAATGTGTACTACCCAATTATTTTAAGTAAAGCAGCAATGTGCTTCAAATTAATTTCTAATATTGTAACAAAGCACAGCATAATCAAAATGAGTGCACTGAAGGTCAGAAAATCTAGAGAAATACAAATGAGAATTCATTTTCAGAATCCACCCTCTTCTTTCCTGGGAGCTATCATTGTGTTCTGAAGTGAGGGGAGTGTTCTCCAGGGCAGGTAATGTCTTAATTATGGACTGAAGCTTTCAGCTGTGATTTTTGCAGTGGCAGCACCGGTAGGAACCGGCATGCTTTGCGAGGTACACAGCAGACTAGAACAGCATAAGCAGGCAGCATTTGCAGCTGAATGGTTCCTAACTGATTTTTTTTTCTAAGTGCCAGTTATGACAGATTTGCCTCTGGTTTTTCAGTTTCCGCCTGTTCTTCTTCTTTTTTTTTCTCCACAGACTTTTTGGGCGGGGGGGGGGGACTTATGGGACATATGGTGAGGGGGGAACAGGAAAGGGGAAAGCCTTTGGAATGTAAGCAAAGAATATAGAAAATAAAAAAAGGGAAAAAAAGGAAAAAAAGAAACAAAAAATACAAAAGACAACTTCTGAAAAAAAAACTTTTTCTTTTTTTTTTCACTCCAGATTTTATCCCCCTCCCCATCAACCCTCTCTCTGTTCCCCATCCCATACCTCCTCCCTACCCACCCATCTCCATGAGGATGTCTGCACCCCTTCCATCCCCATATATTTATTTCATCCTCTTGCAAACTGCCTTCTTGTAAGAAAGTGAGATGATCATCTTCCCTTAGATTTTTATTCTCAGAAAGCAGGAGATGGATATCAGGTCTAGAATAGCGTTGCTGTCAGCTTTTAAAGTATCCCTTCCTTTGCACAACTTCTCCTTCCCTGGTATTCAGCCCTGGCCCTGGAAAGACCTCCTTAGCATCCTTATGGCTGGAACAGTCTGTATCAAAGAAGCTTAGCCATCCAACTGCTTTTGTGTTGTTATTGTTTTGTTCTGTCACATTCTGTACAACTTCCCCCTTTATCTGAGTGTTTTCTAAGGAGGAGGACCAGGAGAAGAATTTTAAGGGTCGTGCATTTAGACCATTTTAAAAATACTGTGGCATTCTTATAAGACTGAAACTATTATATACCTAAGAAGCTAAGGAAGGACGCTTTTTTCCCACAATGTTCTTCTTTACCAACAGAAAAAAAAAATCTCTGTTACCAACAGCATATGTCTTTGTTTAGATACTTTATTTTTTTCCCCAGGAAATCCTATAGTTTTTTTTTATTCACCTCTTTGTTTTACATTCCCTTTTTGAGAGTTTTAGAATGCGCAAGTACTCCAAGCTTTCTGAGAAATGCCGGCTGATAGAGTAAGGAAGTATTCCAGAGGATGTGGACATCTGGTGCTCATCCTGCGCTCTGCTCCACTCTTCTGAGAACGCTGCCTGTCTTCCACCATGCTCCTTCCTGCATCTCTCGTGTGTATTTCATTGAAAAGGCGTCATGTCAGAGATCCTTTCTAATTGTGTGTTGAAGAAGCCCCCTTCTCCTATTACCATGTGATTGATTACCTTTTACTTTTTTTAAAAATTACTTACATTGAAAATTCTTTATTCCCAACTAAGTCTGTTTTTGTCATGGTTACAGTTCATTTTAGCTCTAACAAACCCTATTTTGTGGCCAATTCAAAACACTTTAGAATGTTAGGAGTCTAAAATTCTACCTGGCTAGGGCTAGAGAATATCTCCATTTTCATGAGGGGCAGATAAAAGACAGGCTGTCCTTCCAAACTATTAGGAATACTTTAGGAAAGCGGTTCTCAATCTGTGAGTCTTGACTCAATAAGGGCACTTAAAGACCCTTTCACCTGAGTCACCTGAAACCACTGGAAATCATGGATATTTATATTGTGATCCATAGCAGTAGGAAAATTACCATTATGAAGTAACAATGAAAATAATTTTATGGCTGGGGCTCTCCATAACAAAGCAAACCGTATTAAAGGGTTGCAGCATTGGGAAGGTTCAGAACCATCGGACTAGGAAGACATTAGGAGCGCTTAATCTCCCAGCTTTATGATGTCATAGGAATGTTAAAGGAGTCACAGAAAAAATCACAGCCTTTCCAAGCCTACAAACACAGCTTCTGTGTCTGCTGGCTTTAGCTGACAGGTTCATTTTAGGCAAGACATACCAGGGACTTAGAGCTTCTTCATACAAGTAAGGCATGGCCGCCTTAATACGAAACTCAGAGAAATTGCTGCAATAACTTAACCTTCTATACCATGCATCTTTATAACTTTGGGGAAAAAGAATGATACATAAATCTTACAAGTAGGAGAAGGAACACATGTACTTAGGGAAGTACTTAGAGTACTGTCTAGTACTTAGGGAAGGCAGTCACATGTGTACCCTGAAATAATTTAACCTTAGCCTTTGATCTGAATCCCCTGCCCTGATTACAATAAACTCAAGCAATAAATCTTTATTCCAACAATGCTTTAGCTTTTCGTTGAAGAAAGAAGTAACAAAGCTAGGGGAAAAAAAACAAAAACAAAAATAAAGCACGAGAACTATTTTTTCTTTATTGAAAAGAACTTTCAGATTTAAAAACAAAACACCAAATGTCCTGGCGCGCCCCCTGCTGGCCAACCTGAACTGCACCCCAGCTCCTTAGGAAAGGCTGCAGGAAATACTGTGCCAGTCAAGTAAAAGTCCATTTCTAATCTACCACAAAACCTTCCATATATGAATATTTTAACCTTTGATTAATGTGTGTGAATCTTGGCATGACATATGTGGAATCATTATAAATTCTTGTAATAAAAATAATGTTACTTTTGGATAAACAAAGTTTGTACATATTTAAAGGGTCCATCATGCTTTGTTGAATGTTTGAATTTTGAAATGGATGAGACAAATTAGCCATTATCCTACTTGCCTAGAATGTGTGTGTTCAATGAGAATAATTAAAGTCTATTAGAAAACATCAACTGTGTGCACTGTGATGGTTAATATCAACTAGCATTTTGAAAGCATCTGGAGACGAACATCTGGATGTCTGTGAGAGACTTTCTAAATGTGCACTAAAGACACAATTCACCTGCAAGGAGCATTATTTCACAGAGTGGAGGCACAGACTCAGTAGGGAGAAGGTGAGCTGAGTACTAGCGCTCATCTCTCTCTTTCATGCCTGGAGATGCAGTTTGACTAGCTGCCTCAAGCTGCTCTGCCACGGCGGCGTTTTCCCCGGATGTCTGTACTCGCCAAGTGTGAGCCAAAACGTGTTCTTCCTTCTATAATTTGTTTTTTCAGATGTATGCTCAGTCATACAACAGTTTCTTCAACTTTAGTCATCATGAAGTGTGATATAGACTTATGTACACTACGCCACTGTTTATCCAAAGGCAACTGTTCACCGAAACAGAATGTGGATTCACAGTAAGGGTTATCAACAAGTCACGACTCAAAAAGTGATGAGCAAAGAGAAAAGAGAATGTGAGTGTGTATTTACATATACACATGCACTTAATATATATATATGTATATATATATATATACACATGCACATTACCTACACACATGTACTTTATATATACATATATACATATATACATATATATATGTATATATATATATATATATGTTTCCATATATACTGCTAAATTCAACCTTCAAAAGGAGATCCTGTCATTTGTGATAACATATACAAAGTATGAGGACCTTGGAGCAACATTAAGTAGACACAGAAAAACCAATATCATATAATTTTACTGACATACATAAAAGTACATAAATCAAATGCAAACAAGAAGAGTTTATGGTGGTTTTGCCCATTTAGTGGTCTGGAGTGATAGAAATGCTGGAGTATGAAAGAGTTTAAAATCAGGCAAAAACTAATATTTGAAGAATTGCCCATTGGAATTCTAATAATATTACTTCATACATTTATAAGTTTTGTCTTTCATGCCAAATTCAGCAACTGTTTTTTTTGTAAAAATCAAATGTTTCAGATTTATCTCCATACAGACTCTGAGTATTTGGCTTTGCCTTTGTAGCATGAGCAAAGTAGTGACGAACCAGTGGTACAAATGGATGTCACTGAAGTAAAATGAAATTTTATTAACAAGCAAAGAAATCTAAAGGATTTGGCGCACAAGAAGAAATTTTTTATTTCTTTTTCTGGGCTACAACACTAATGATGTCATCCAAATCATTTTGGATGTTTGCAACTCAGGAAATAGAGGGAAATCTAACACAGAAAGAAGAAAGGGGTGACGGCAGAGAGGAGGAACACTTGTTTTCCTCACTTGAGTGAGGTCTAAGGTTGTTATCAATTACTTGGCCTCATCAGTGTCCCTGGACAAAAGGCACATAAAAAAACAGTGATTCTGAAGGCCCTGAGAAGGTCCTCATCTTGCCATAACCTCCTAGACACTAGTAAGATCTTAACATGCTGAAGAAAACCATGAAATTCTGGAGCTCTCTCCCTTGGATCCATACCAATTTTGGTCTATGATCAGTTTCATTCCTGTTTCTGTGATAGAAAAACAAAAGCAGCTTAGGTTAGAAAAGTCTCACTATAGTTCACAATTCAGTTCATAGCTCATCTTCATGGAGAAGTAAAGGCATGAATCTGAAGCAACTAGTCATATTCATCATAAATAACAGAGAGAACTAATGCTTACATACATGCCTAGCACCATTAACCCTTTTCCTATTCTTATATAGTCCTGAATCCCAAACCAAGGATAGCACGCCTTTTGGTGGGCTGGGTCTTCACACAACAATTAAGTCAGTTAAGGCAATCACCTGTGGCCAGGTTTCCTGGGCCAGCCTGATCTAGAGAGTCCCTCAATGAGACTTGTGTCCTAGGTGATTATAGGTGGTACCAAGATAGCAATTAAAAATTAACCATCATAAACCTTGATCTAGGTAATTACCTAAGAGAGATGTGAAAAGAGGATGACATCTATGTTTGGATTAAGGATGAAACCCTTAGTGGAAAGTTTAAAATTTGGGGAGAAAAAGGTATAGTAATTGGCATTTAGATTTAAAACTATAATACCTATAGACTTAAGAGAAAATTGGGGGAAAGCACAAACTAAGTATTTACCTACTAAACTCATGACAAACTTTCATAACAGCTATTCTATTTATCACTTATATATCATGCTGACATATGTTATTTAAAGTACAAGATGTGCAAATTGTCTAATTAAGCTGAACAGTTTCTATGTCATTTCTTGAATGATTCAATCTCATGTTTATCTCAAAAAATGCATGATACATGCACTGCCAACTTTTAAAATGTTTTAATTTATCATTAAAATGAAATTAATTTCCAAGAATGTTGTCACAAATCAACAACCCCAGCATTTGAGGGAATAAGAAAAGGGTATAGGGAATCTGAGACCTCTGCTACAAAGCGAGATTCTACCTCATAATGTAATAATTTTATTAAGCAAAAACACGTGTTTAATTACTAGTAAAATTCTATGAGAACCATTACTTCTATTATTATCTGCTTCTTCATTTCATTTAGAGTGACTGGCTTCATTATTATTTTTCTACAAATCAGGAGATATGTTGCTTTATTAACTTCTCAAACGAAGAGATTGCTTCAGATATTTAACACGGCGTTCATTTCCTGGAAGAAAGTACTATATGGTTCAAAACTAATATTCCCTTTGAAACCACTTTATGGAAGATGAATAAAAGTTTGTAAAACGCAGAGGAGGCTGTGAGCTTTTGATGCAAAAGACAGATTCCTGCTAACAGCCAAGGAAAAACACAGCATGACAGAGGAAGAGGCAAAGGTCACTGCTTTCTGCAGTGATTTCACTGAGAGGGGAAGGAGTAATGAGGGCTGCCTGAGCACTGAAGACAGGGATGGAGAGACACACTAAGACAGACCTATTGGCTTTGACTATTTTTTCTTTTTGGACAGGGTTTCTCTATGCAGTTCTGGGCTATCCTAGTCCTGGATCTCAGTATGTAGACCAGTCAGGCTGGCTTCGAACTCAGAGAGTGCATCAACTGTGACCAACTTTGTTTAATATTTTATTTTATTTTATTTTATTTTATTTTATTTTATTTTATTTTATTTTATTTTATTTTATTTTTTTATTTATTTTATTTCATTTGAGATGGGGGTTTTGTTGTAGTCCAAGAAACTGAAAATTACTTTTTAAACAATGGTTTAAACTTAAAAAAAAAACTAAGAAAAATAAAATTTTCTTATTTACATTCAAACCGATCACAGCGAAGTACCTTAGGACTAGAGAGTAGTTAAAAGGATCAGTAGGGAAGGTGTGGAGCTGGGTGAATTACAGAACCTGCTCTTGAGACAGAGACTCTAAATCAGTGTGTGCACACTGTACCAGCTTAAGATGTCACCCCAGCAGGATAGCTCAGTATAATACACATATTACATCTCCATTCACGTTCGCGGACCTTGGTCAAGGTCTGGGCACTATCTGAACCTGTGCATCTGATACAAGCATCTCTTTTTCTGCCAGTTTGCATCTATAATTTCCAAACTTGAAACTTCTTGGAAAGCCTTAACTCTATGGGAAACCTTATACGCTTTTCCCGTAAGAAAGTCCAATTGAAAGCACACTGCTTAAGATTCCCCTTATTATCAAGCTATTAAAATGAGTATAAATTAGTTCGTTCTCTTTGAAACAAAGATTCATAGGTATAACCACATTCTTAACTCAGGAGAAACTGGAACCTTAATTGCCTCAGCAGAGACAAGATTAAATTCTAGTTATAGTTCTGTGGTTGAGTAGAAACAGAGAGAGAAAGGAGGGCCAGAGATGGGGAGGAAGAAAGGTGTGTGAGCGTGCAGGTACATGCGAGTGTGTGTGTGTGTGTGTGTGTGTGTGTGTGTGTGTTTATACTTCAGTGTCCAGTGCATGTATGTAGAAGTAAGAACAATATTCGGAGGTTGGATCCATCATTGCCCTTCTACATTTTAAGGCAGAGTCTCTTATTTTGTTGCTTTGCTGTGTGCTCTAGGCACACAGGTCCCTGGGCCTCTGTGATTCTCTTGTCTCAAGCATCCTGACCCACTGAACAATCACCTCCCTACCTCGAGGTGATTTATGTTTAAGATTTCACTTGGCCAGTAGTATGAAGGAAGAATACTAAGTAGATTTTAAACCAGTTTTTGATCATTTACTTTTGTGTTCCTGCTAGGTCAATACTTTTGCTTATTGTGTACTTTTGTTCTGTTCTCTTGTCATTAAAAAGTAGCATCTGAACCCAGCTGCCAGCAGGCAGTCCGCAGTGACCCGAGGAAAGATGGCGGCCTGGCTGCAAGCCTGCTAGCCGGTCCCCAGCGGGCAGAGACAGCCTCTGAGCTGTAGGTGCACAGACCACCCGCCGACCTCCTGCATGGTATTGGTACAGTGACAGGGAAGTGGATCAATGGAATAGGATCGAAGACCCAGAATTGAACCCACACATCTATGGCCAATTGATCTTCAACAAAGGAGCTGAAAACATCCAGTGGAAAAAAGATAGCCTTTTCAACAAATGGTGCTGGCTCAACTGGAGGTCAACATGCAGAAGAATGCTAATTGACCCACTCTTATCTCCTTGTACTAAGATCAACTTCAAGTGGATCAAGGACCTACACATAAAACCAGACTCACTGAACCTAATAGAAAAGAAACTGGGGAAGACCAGTTTTGAAGGTCTGCTTATTGTTATTTTATGTATATGAGTGCATAGATGTGTACCACCTGGATTCAATACCTATGAAGTCCAGAAAAGGACTTTGGATGCCCTGGGACTGGAGTTACAGGTGGTTGTAAGGAATCATCTGGATGCTAAACCTTGTTCTTACAGGGACAGCAAGTGCTCTAACATCTGAGCCATCACTGCAGCCCTTGATTAAAATTAAATTCAGAACATTATAATTATTATTTCATCTGAATGTGATTCTAGACACCTTGTGGTAACTAAATTATATAATAGGAATTATTTTATGGATGTCAAACTTTGTAGAGCTGAGACTAGAATTGTTTTTCAAAACAATTTAATAGCCTTATAACTACTATGAAATGTTATAAAGAATGTGAATTGATTAAGCTGGTTATATCAGAATTGAAAAAATACATATAATGTCCATAAGCCAAAAAGATACATTAAAAATATTATGTGATTATTAATTGCACCTTAGAAAACTTAATAAAATATTTCTTTAGATATTCATACAAGGGAAATATTAAATATATATTGATAATTTAGAACATTTAGAGATACATTTTAGTAATTAATTTGAAGAACTGAATACATGAATTAGCCAAAGAATTTAATTAAAAATTAAACCCTCCTTTTAACGGTTAATGTTTCCAAAGTTTTAAATGACAGACCTTTAATTTTGTCAAGAAATTGAATCTTTTTCCCTACCCAGCCACTTTTGCTAATTTTTAGATTGGCAAGGAGAACACATAGAAGCCTAGTTTTAACTAAGAAGATTTATTTAAGCTCAAGTTGTAAAAACAATTCTGGAGCTAAGAGTGCTACAGACTTTCAGACTTGACAATGCATTATCTTAATGGGAGTAATTACTTCTCCAGACAGGTTTCTTTCTAGCATGATTAAACCACCCTCATGGGTTTGTTTCTTAATTTAAAACAATATAAAGGATAGTAACTATCTGCATATGGACGGTCTTTGTTAATTATCTTAATCCTGGACTAGGCATGGGTGGAATTACTCTTACCCCTTTGGTACATGGTACAGGCTTAACAATTGTGAAATTCATATTGAAACTAGCTTGAATACAAAGGAACACCTGAAATACAGGTTAAAATTCAGCATTTTGATGGTATTCCACATAATCCAACATCAATAAAACTGTAGGCAATTCAAAGGTTTATCGCAGATATTACTGATATTAAATGAACACATATTCCTTAACTAAGGGTTGTAGTGCAATATCTACCCAAAATAAATTAAAATATCTCATTACTTAGAGACATATTTTATGGAAGATCTTCAACTTATAAGGAAAATTCACCTTTAAAAATTCATCTCTACATATATTTATAAAGGCAATAGTTATATATCATGTGCTAATATACACTTTCATATTTTAGATCTTATGTCTTTTAGATCATAATTATGAGAAATATATCTACTGAATTTCTAATTTAATTTATGTTATTCTCAATTATAGAGCAAAATACTTTATATAACAGAGTTTTAGCTCACTCAACAGGAATGTAATAAACTTTTGGGGGGTAGGTATAGAAAATAAGTAGCTTACGTATGCATTGTTTAGCCTAAACAATTTTGATTTTCTGAATACAAATTCAGATGCCTTAAATGGAAAATATAATTGACATTTCGTGCTTTGAAAATTAAACTGAAAGAAAACATTTTAAAAAGCTACTATAATTTATTCATTAAGGTAAATAAAATGTCAGGATTATCTGACAGGATTTTAAAGCTGCTATTTATTAGAGGACATTATACCTGAGAAATAACTGTGTTTTCTGAAACAGCAGCCACACCATAAATGGGCCCAGGAACAGATGCAGGTCGTTTGGAATGTATTTCTGATCATAAAACATTATGGTAAAAAGAAAACCTAAAGTACAGGAGTGTTTCTGCTCATCAGGTTCATTGACTTACTGTACACACTCATGTTTTATTCTGTTTTCCCCAAATGCACTTGCTTTTATTTTTGTGCCAGTCATTCTGTTTTCTTACCTCTGCCCAAGCCAACTGAAAAAGGAGTTGTGAAATTTAATTCCTTTTGCCTTACATACCTGAAAAGACAACACAAACCAAACCAAACCAAACCACCAAACAAACAAACAGTAACAACAACACACAGCGCTCTCTCCCTTTTAATTTACAAAATGATTTGGCTGCTATCCAGGTAACCTGAGGTACTGTAGAGGAAACATTGTGGATTGTTATGTATAAATTTACATGTACAAAACTGCATTTTTCAAAGTATTCCCAGGTGTGCAATGACATTCAAATGATATGATGTGGTTTCCCTTTATGACTTATTTCTCGGTAGTTTTAACAGCTTTCGTACTGGCAGGTTTTGTTTATCAATGTGATACAAGCAGAAGTTATCACAGAGAAATGAGCCTCCATTAAGGAAATGCCTCCAAGAGATCCAGCTCTAAGTCATTTTCTCATTTAGTGATCAAGCGTGGAAGGGCCCATTTTGGGTAGTGCGATCCATGGGCTGGTAGTCTTGGGTTCTATAAGAAAACAAGCTGAGAATTTCATAAATTAATTGTTTTTAATAGCTGAGTAGTACGCCATTGTATAAACGTACCATATTTTCTATATCCATTCCTCTGCTGAAGGACATCTGGGTTCTTTCTAGCTTCTGGCTTTTATAAATAAGGGTATTGTGAACACAGTGAAGCATGTGTCCTTGTTATATGTTGGAGCATATTTGGGAATATGCCAAAGATTGGTATAGCTAGCTTCTCAGGTAACACTATGTCAAATTTTCTGAGGAACTGCCAGAATGATTTCTACAGTGGTTGTACCAGCTTGCATTTCCACCAATAATGGAGGTGTGTTCCTCTTAATCCACATCCTAACAAGCACCTGCTGTTACCTGAGTTTTTCATCTTAGCCATTCTGACTGGTGTGAGTTGGAATCTCAGTGTAGTTTTGATTTGCATTTCCCTGATGACTATGGTTGTTGAACATTTTTTTAGGTACTTCTTAACCATTCCAGTTTCCTCAGTTGGGAATTCTTTGTTTAACCCAATCACAAAATAACACACATGGTATGCACTCACTCATGAGGGGATATTGGCCCAAAAGCTTGGAATACCCAAGATACAATTCACAGAACACATGAAGCTCAAGAAGAAGGAAGACCAAAGTTTGGTTACTTTGGTCCTTCTTAGAAGGGGTAACAAAATTATTTTGGGAGCAAATACCAAGACAAAGTGCGGAGCAGAGTCTGAAGGATAGGCCATCCAGAGACTGCCCCACCTGGGGATTCATCCCATATACAGTCACCAAAGGCAGACTCTATTTTGGATCCTGAGAAGTGTATGCTGACAAGAGCCTGATATAGCTGTCTTCTGAGAGGATCTCCCAGAGCCTCACAAATACACAGGCAGATGCTTGCAGCCAACCATTGGACTGAGCATGAGGTTCCCAATGGAGGAATTAGAGAAAAGAACTGAAGAATCTGAAGGGTTTTTGCAACTCCATAGGAAGAACAACAATATCAACCAACCAAAGATCCCACCTGTCTAAACTACCAACCAAGGAGTACATACAGAGGGACCCATGGCACCAGCCATATATGTAGCAGGGGATGGCCTTGTTGGGCATCAATGGGAGAATAGGTCCTAGGTCCTGTGAAGGCTCAATGCTCCAGTGTAAGGGAATTTGAGGGTGGGGAGGCCAGAGTGGATGGGTGGGTGGGTACACACACTAATAGAAATGGGAGGGGGATGGGATAGGTGGGTTTCTAGAGGGGAGAATCAAGAAAAGGGTCACATTTGAAATGTAAATAAAAAAATATCCAATAAAAGTGACTAAGCTGGGCAAGCCAGGGCGGGGCTTGGGTGGGGTGGGGGAAGCAAGTCAGTAAGAAACATCCCTGCATGGCCTCTGCATCACCTCCTGCTTCATGGCCTGCTAGAGTTCCAGTCCTGACTTCATTTGGTGATAAACAGCAATGTGGAAAGTGTAAGCTGAATGAACCTTTTCCTCCCCAGTTTGCTTCTTGGTCATGATGTTTTGTCCAGAAATAGAAACCCTGACTAAGACAGGTTTTGTAACTAATATAAATATGACTTCTGAATATGGGTTGTAGAGAATTTTGGTTAAAAAAGAATGCTTGTTAACTCAAATCTACACTTTCTTCACTATTATCTGAAGTTGAAAACTTGTCAATGTTTTTAAGTATTCAATCCTGGATGCCTATTGTGCAACCATGATTCATTTCTCTTTTTGCTAATCCAGTTTCTGTGGGCACAGCCAACACACTGCTTTCTGCTTGAAATTATGCTCTGTTCCATAAGAAGGAACTAGCATTTGACACTGTTATGAGGGCCAAGAACATTTGAAAAGAGAGGTCATAAGCCTCAGGGGAGATTACACTACTATTATTTTGCTAAGTGGACTTAGAATTAAAAATAATTTCAAATGTCTTATTATTATGCTCATAGATAAGCACATATTGCAAACGTCATAAGACCACCATGTTCTTACAGATAGTTGCAATTAAGAAAAGAGGCCCAAACCTGGTCTATATGATAAAATGAATAGACTGGCCCATTTACCCTTAATGTAGGACATCTGTACCACCCTTCTCCCCACAATGCTGACATCTCTGTGGAAGAGGAAACTGAGGCCAGATACTACAACAATGTTTTACAGACGCAGCAGGCGAATGCACATATGAACTCACAGCAATTGGTACAGCATGCACCTGACTTGTGCAGGCTCAAGTGAGAACATATCCCAGCCCAGGAATCAGGGGGCATGAAGTCTCGCCTGTAGGTATTGGCATTTTATAGTTGTTGGGAAGGAGAAAACCATTGCTCTTTAATGGTGTGTCACCTCATAGATTGAGTACTCTGCAGGGCAGGCCCTGCCTGAAGATTAATGAAAATGGAATTTACTGGGTTTAAAACAAGAAAACAGTAATATGAATGTTGGATGAACAGGAAAGTAGTGGTTGAACAGGAAAAATTTTGGAGGTGGGAATATGATCAAAAGTATTGTTTGGAATCATCAGATATTTAATGTTTATTATTTTAAACTACTCATTTCATAAAGCACTCAAGGAGTTTAAGAATAAGGAATATAATTGAGCAGAACAACAAATAATCCTGACTCACAGTCTGCTCATGAGTAATAATCACGTCCCTCCCCATCACATGTGGAATGCTGAGATTCATTTGAACTTGACTTACCTTATGGCCTGTGGGACTAATTGACAGCAATGTTTCAGAACTTTACACCTTAAAATAACAAATAGCCTTTTGAATGGCATCTAAGGTGAGAGCAATGACAGACAATCAACAATATTATGCTGAATGGTACATGAGAGGGTCAAAGATCAGGGCTGTGGAGAGAGACTCCTATATATGAGAAACTCATTTACATAAATCTGACAGTGTGAAGAAATGGCTCAGTTGGTTATTACACTTTCCACGTAAGCAGGAGGAGCTCAGTTTGAATCCCTAGAACCCACATAAAGCTGACTATAACCTGCTTTAACCCCAGTGACTTCTGACCAAGAATCCTGTAGTTCACATGAGCAACAAAATCAAGATTAACCCTACCTCAAATAAGGCAATATGAGGATCAATAGACAAAGCTATTCTCTGACCTCCACACTTGCACCTTGGCACATGTTACATGTTAGAGTTCAGGCATACACATGCACACACACACACACACACACACACACAAACACACACACACACACACACACACACACACATACACACACACACACACACCTAACTTTTAAGGAGCAGAATGGAAATATCAAGTCCACCACCAATGCCTGTGAGGGTATTTGTACAAATAAAGATAAGTTGGATGTGTCTAGAATCAGTCAAACCATTATTCAGTCAAATGTAATTACAAAAATGAAGCCACGTTAGAAGGAGTGACTAGAAATGTGCTCATAAGGCCAAAATGCCAAAAAGGCAAGAAAATACTGGAAAATGAAGCTTATGAAGAAATCAGTTATAAATCGTGACAAGTATTGTACCATATTGTCTTAGTTTGCTTTTTACTGCTATAACAAATACCACGACCTAAAGCAACATGGGTGAAATGGGGAAATTTTGAATTTGGATTACAAACGCTGATCAAGTTCATTGTGATGTAACTCAGGGCAGGAATTCAAACAGGAGCAGAGGCAGGAACAATGGAAGAAGGATGGTTACTCAGTTAATTTTTGTGGCTTATTCAGTTTGTTCCCTTTTCATTATTCACTACCTAGGAATGACACTGCCCACAGTAGGCTGGGCTCTCTTATGTCAATAAATAATATAATGTTCCACAGAAATGCTAACAGGACAGTATGATGAACATAATAATTCAACTGTGAGTTCCTCTTTCCAGATCTATCCAGGTTTGTGTCAAGTTGACAAATGTCAACCGAAACACCTGACCCATTGTTAATTTGTCACAAAATACATTACTTAAAATCATGATCCTTCCTTTCTTGCTTATTCTCATGAGCTTATTAATATGACAACCTAAATTATAGTCCAAATTTAAAGTCTTAACAGTCTTAAAAAAATCTCAACAGATTAAAAGCTCAAATTCTCATTGGCAACATATTTTAAATACAGGCTCCTATAAAATCAAGGCCAGGTTACACACTTTTTTATTATTATGCTAACAAGGAAGAGCTGGAGAAAAAAATAACCAGATCAAAATAAAAACAAACTCCTCTAATATAAAGAGCTCAGTGTCCAACATCTGGAACTGAACATGTGTACTTTGGCTCAAAAGGGTCAAAAGGGCTCAGATAGCTTCCATTTCTCCAGCTCTTCCATCCACAGCAGCAACTCCTCATTTAATCGACTGCAGTCCATATCTCCTGCTACCCTTAATGATTACAGCAGTGCACTGGTATTTCTAATATGGTAACTTTTCCACTGCAACTGAAACTGCAATTGCATCGGTGACCTATCCTGTCCTCTGAGAGTAACAAGTTTCAGCTGTTCTCTATAACGCCTTCAAACCTGTATTTTTGAGCAACCAGAGCTGGTACCATTAAGGAGACTTATAAATTATCAAGTCTAGATGCCTGCTTGAAACAGGCTTATCCTCCTCTAACCATGACTTCTTCGTGCTGTCTCTGGGACATCCTTCTCAGGAGATCTCACATCAACAATCCTGGCCTCATTAATTAAACTTTAGCTATAAGTAGTCAGCATATTGTCCCAATAAATAATGTTTTGACTTGCACAGATTTTTAATCTTGAATATAACCTAAGTAGCTCTGATTGAATCTTTGCTTCCCTCTGAAACTTTATAAGCAACACCTCCATCAACTACATTTTTTTCTCAGTAGTTATGTATTTCATGATTCCACAGAATAGTCCTTTATACTTTGAGCAGTCACTGGTCTTTCCAGTGCAGATTCTAATGCTTCCACAATCCTCCACAAAATAAAATGATCAGGTCTGGCACAGCAAACACCTATTTTCTACACACATTTTTGTTATAGTTTGATTTCTATGTCAATGAAAAACACCATAACCAAAAGCAACATATGGAGGAAATGGTTCATTTGACTTACACATCCCATGTTCAGTCTTTGAGCTAAGTAGTACAGGACCTCAAGTGGAAGCAGAGGCAGGAAAGATGGAGGACAACAATTGATTGGTTTACTTCCTATAGTTTGCACAGCTTGCTTTTTCATACAAAACTAAACCACATGCCAGGAATAGACTGCACATAAGACTTCTCTCTCCTGCATCAATCATGAAAATACTCCAAATACCCCACAGATATAAAGACAAGGCTATATGATAGAGATCATTCTTCACTTGAGGAATCTTTTTCACAAATAGATCTACCTTTGTGTCATGTTAACAAAAATCATATTCATCACTTCAAAGATACCCCAAATGTATCAATATGAAAATGTAATTGTTAGAGCTAATGGAAGAACTGGTAATAGATTTTATTTCTTAATTATCAAAGGTACACTTTGTACACTAAAGAATTTTTATCACACCAAATTGTGCAACTATTTCACTTGTCTAACAAATATTTTTCAGTAGCGATTTGAGAGATGAACTCTATATTTTATGGAACTTATATTTTTGATATTGCCCAAACCTGGCATGACCCAAAAGAACAATTTCCAAAATTAAGGGAAACTTTGAAAATAGAATTATTTTCAATGCTAAAACTATGATCACAGAATATTAGTTCTATAAAACATTTTAACTGCTCCATTGTTTACACAGAGAACAAAAGTTCATTTTCTGATAATAGCCTAATCAAGTAAACCCTAATTACAATATGTTGTAAGTACCTTTGGTAACACTTGATAATTCTAACTTAAAATTAATGATTTGGTGTTAGTAATTAAGAGCAGGAAAAAACACATGCTCCTTAAAAAACAAAAATATAGTGTAACAACAAATGTTTTTTTTTTTGTCAAGCATTTTATCATAGCAACAAAAGAGTAACTAGTTTATGGTATCTTTTTAACATCTATGTATCTATCATCTATATCTATTTATCTATCATCTTTGCATCATCATCATTATTTAGTACAAATTTTATCCCTTTTCATTTTATTTTTATACTTTTCTTGTCTATAAGTAGCATGTACTGTTAAGTTGTACATAAATTGTGATGAAACAGAAGGCAATTCTTAGCCATCTTGATATGTGTTTTCCTCAATATTCATGGATTTAGAATAATTAAGAGTGAAAACTAAAGTGTCCTCCTTGTTCAAATGACTTTTCATAGTAATAATTTCAAAGTGCGATGTGGGAACTATTTTGTAACTATCCTTAAATGAAGAATACTCAAGATTAGAATGACTCACATCTGTCCAATATTCTCAAAAAAATCTCATGAAATTATGAAGCACTTGTATGACTTAATGTATAATATGCCAATAGCAATGCTTGCTAATTTTAATACACATGGAAAGAAAGAGAACAATACCTCGTCAGAATTTTTCATTCACTTTAGCTACAATTTGGGTGTGCCATAAGAGTCCAAGAGATATAAAATTAGGGTTAAATTCACTCTAGTTGGAGATGATGTGGACTTTCACTATCTGAGGTCTAGACTGATGTGATGATGCATATCTAAAAATCTAAGTTCTTGACACTCTAAGGCATCTGAAAGTAGGATCAGACGTGGTAAGCCAACTCAACTGTAGAGACTCCAAACCCCAAAATAGTCAGAAAAGATTAATCCCAGAGTAAGTCCTAACTAGTTAATATTAGGGTCAGTTCTGTTATTTCTAGTATACAGATCTTACTTAGATATCAGTTTGTTATGAGTGTTCCACAATCATTCAAAGAGTAAATTGAATAAAATCAGACATTAAGAATTTCTCTCCAGAAACAATAGCCAGTAGGGACACACTATGATCTCTCTGATATAAAATCACACTCTCATTTCAGTTAGCAACAATCATTTTGTACATCTTCCTTAATTGTGAGCTCTTAGCAGTTACCACTTTGAGCACTTTGGATTAATTTCCTAGATGCTGAGCTGCTGTGGGTATTTCAACAGGAACTGGGGACCAGGTCTAACTTGACTTAGTGAGTTCACTCATACTGGGGTATAAGACATTAGGTGAAACTGGGCCATGGTCTAAGGTAGAAGCTCTGCCGTATGAAAGGTGCAGTGACTCTCAAGGTTCTACTGGTGAAAGATATCAATCAAGGTATCTTTGTGCAGCCCATTGATAGGTCTCACAGGACAGTTTAAAAAAAGCAGGCCTGATTTCCCTTTTTTTTCTGACTTTCTGTGTGACAGTGTTCTTCCTCTCTGTCACTCTCCCACCCTGATGTGCCAAAATGTATATTAAATCCTCTTTTATAGCGAGAGCTATGACATACATACAAACAAATAGAAGAAAAACTCCTGGTAGGACTTACCTCTCTCAGTTCCTTACATTTCCAAAAAGCATATATGAGCCAAGGTCAAATATCAGACCTGTAAACAGTGTTAAGAAATTAAATATCCCATCATACCCCCCCATAGGATGCAGTAAAGACTACAACAGTCACTAAAATGTAGAATTCAACCTTGTACTCTCAACTGAGTAATAAAGGTTATGATTCTCTACAATCTAATCAACTTGCTAGCGTAGTTGCAGCTCCTGTAGTACTCTCTCTGTATCTTTCACTTGTGCAATAATATTATACAAAACTGAGCATTTAATTGCCTACCAGTCCCTTAGCGAGTCTTTTTTTTCTTTTCTTCATGGCTAGCAGATCCCAACTCTTTAAATCTTCAGTCAGGTAATACAGATGCAATTTCAGATAAGATTACCTCCACCTGATTAATTTAAGCAAAGCCTCCCGAGTGCCTGTGGCAATCTACATGCCATATTAACAGCAGTGCTAAAACACTCCTCCAAAGTGCCACAGGTCAGCTGGAGCGGCTTAGAAGCAGCTGTCCCTACTTCAGAATACAGTAATAATAAAAAGCTTTGAATGGCCTGATAAGCTAATAATAAAATTTGCTCTCTTGTTGACAAATCCTAGATTGCTAGTTGAATATCCATGGATCCTTTCAAAACACACACACACACAGACTAAATGCAAGTATATTAGGACTCACGTCTTTTTGTTCTGTCTTCAGAGATTCCTATTTAACATTATTTTTCAAAATAAAATGAAATAACTTTGCCTTTCAGTCATAGAAATAGTCCTGAGAATTCAACAAATTTCAAGAGATAAAAAACTGACCCACTGATGACTCTGTGAGATTTCAGCTCTAGCGGAGGGTGTAGCCATGCTATGGCAAATTGTGTTAGGGAGGCTCCATTAGAGGATTCCCAAGGTAAATAGACACAATACTTCAGGTCTCCATGAGCAAATTGTGCATGAAATGGTATAAAGGCCGGTCGTGATTTCTCCCCATTCACTGGCCCTATTATCTTTTTCAAACAACAAACAGAGGAAGACACCATCTGAACCACATGGTATGCTTTGTAACAGTTTCCAGCACCAAAATATTAACCCAAACTTTAAAACTGTAGAAGTCTATGTTTCAGTATGGGTTGTTAAAAAACACAAACAAACAATTTACAATTACAAATTGGGATGCTAGATATACAATATATGCTTAGCACTGAGTGAAGACGAGGACTTTCAATATGATTATAATTTTCAGAATTAATGAGGATTATTGAAGATGATTGGTAATGCCAGGCCAGAATGGTTACTGTAGATTCATAGGATATATATGTAATCATGACATCTTAAAACCCTCAGAACAAATGAAACAATCATTTATGCAAATTTATTTAAAACCTATTGCTAAATGATGCTTTATTGGGAAGAATATTAATTTTTCAAAGTAGACATAATAAACCACAGCATTGCCTCAGCATTATATAAGCTGTAAGACATTTCTGTATCTGAAATTTCTACTTTCTGTATTTCCAATGTAGAAACAGTGACCTTTATGCACAGGATGAAAGTGTGTTGTTGATTTGTTCCAAGACTGAGACATAATTTTTAGCTAATGATTTGTGTGTGTGTGTGTGTGTGTGTGTGTGTGTGTTTCATCATTATAAGGGACCTTTCTGATTTCCTGAATTTATGTTTGGAGTACACTAATAATAATTTAATACATCGCCATGACCTAATAATGAGAACCTATGCTAACAGGACATGTAACAACTATGACTACTTTTAATTTTGACCATGCCATGAAATCAAGAAATTAATATTATATATAAGTTGAAAAATTGAATTAAGACATATCTTGAACACCAATAAAGACATTGACCTAGACACCTAATTTAATGTTATTCTAGCTCATTTTTCCAGCTTTTAGCATTATCACAGAAATACATATTTTTGAAGACTACTAAAGTTTTATATATTCTTGAATGGAAAGGTAGCTACTTTATCTGCCTACATTAATTGCACATAATTAAATTGATAGTAGTCATTTTTAAACTGACTGTACTTTGACCATTTAGTATCAAATGGAGTTGCTGTGAATTTTTAGTTAATATGTGAGCACAAATTAGAATTGATAAAGAATTAAGAATTACATTAAATATTCTCTTATTTTCATTTAATTGGGTGGATTGAACATAGAAGGTATCTTCTTCTCATCCTCCTCCTTCTTCCCAGTCTCATAAAACTGTTTTAAGAATAAAATGCTTAGAAATGCTGAAGGAAGTAAGAGCGACTTCAGGGGACCAAATCAATATGGCATTTTCAAAGATAAACAGTAAATAGGTGCTAATGGGAAAGCAGGGGTATTTAGTTGCTAAGGGTTTATAATCAGCCATCCTCTCTGCATTCCCATGGACAGTGAGAGATAAGAAAATTTCTCTGAATACTGGGTAATCAGCCCAGGTCCTGTCTCCCATGCACTCTGTCTAGAGTTCTTCTAGAAGTATGTATTTATCCTGTCCCTCCTCCAGAACAGACCAAGCCCATCTCATTTGTAATCTCGTTATGGACATATTTCATCATCTAAGTAGAGTCATTTTGTAGAACTGGGCACACTGGATTTGGCCATCTTGTCATGATGAAAGCTTTGACAAACAGGGATGCTTTGCATATATTTACATATCACATGGTCCACTGTGACAGTGTGCTTTGTTATGGCTCATCCTGCATTCTTATTCATGGAGGCAGCCTACTCTTTAATGCTTTGTGCTTCAATTAAATAACTAAAAAAGGACTGAAACGAATATATACATAACTGTGAGGACCGCACATCACATGAAAAGCACAGGCTTATGAGGTAAAATGAAAATGGTATAGAAAGATATAACATAGATTTTAAAAATATTGACGCTTCTATTCACATCAAAGACATTTAAAAAATATCATCTCTATGAAAATAGACAGCTGCTATTTAAAAAAGAAGAGAAAAATGACATGAAGCTGCCCTTATAGCAAGATAAAATGATACAATGCAAAAGTAAAATTATACGGAAGAGAGATTTGAGGAAATTTTTTAATTTAACTATTTATTGATTCCTTGTAAGTTTACAACATCCACCCAATGACAAGCATCTCCCTATCCTTTCAGGATGTGCTCTCTATGCTTGCAACCACAACTCCTGTCTTAGACTGGGTTTGTATTCAAGCACAGAACATCATGACTAAGAAGCAAGTTGGAAAGGAAACAGTTTATTCAATTTACACTTCCACATTGCTGTTCCTCACCAAAGGAAGTCAGGACAGAAACTCACACAGGCTAGGAACTTGGAGGACCTGATGCAGAGGCCATGGAGGGGTGCTGCTTAGTGAATTGCTTCCCCTAGGTTGCTCAGTGTGCTGTCTTATGGAACGCAGTACTACCAGCCCAGGGATGGCACCACTCACAATGGGCCCTTGATCACTAATTAAAAATATGCCTTACAGCTGGATCTCATAAGGCATTTCCTCAATGGAGGCCCTTTTCCCTGTGATAACCCCAACTTGTGTTAACACAAAACCAGCCAGTATACCCCCCAAACAAAACTTCCTTTCGTGAAATCTGCAGTGTGTGACAGTGTATCCTGCAGCAGAGTATCCATTTTGTCCACAGTTCTTCAATTGTCATTTTTCATTGCAATGTGTCATTGGTCAGGTAGCTGGTTTGAAGCTTCAGGCTTCTGCTATATTGATACTGGATTGTCACTGTGAATTCTCATACTACAGTTATTCTGCAGTTGTCCTGTTTCATGAAGATCTTGAGACTTTGGCTCTGCAGGTCTGACCTCTTCACACACTCCAGCAGTTCACCGATGGGGTAGATATTGACGTGAGCCAACTCAAAGCCCTGGAGTTTTGCTAGGTGATAGCTGGGCTGGTCAGCCTTCCAGGTCTCCAGCACCCATACTACCTAAGGGAGCTTTCCATCACTTCCCTGGCTATCTCATCTAATGCTGCAGCCTTCAAGGGGGCAGAGCCAACTCTGGCTCACATGTCCTCATCACCAACTCAGCCAGACCCATGCCAGCAGGGACAACTTGATTAGATGCAGAGTCCATTCTCTTTAGTACTACAGCAGGTGAGGGGCAGGGTTCTACGGTTCTTATGACCCCAGAGCCAGCTCTCTTGACTACCTCAGGTGGCAAGGGGAAAGGAGGCGGTAGACATCTCAATCTTGCCAATGCATGGCAAACATAGAGGAATGGCCAGCTCTTGGCACACAACCCTTATGAATTTTTAGTATCTATTTAACCCGAAATTATAATATGTTTGATGAGAGAATAAATGGAGGTAGGGTTTATAAGAATAGGGAGACTCTGGTAAGTAGGAAGAAAATTAATATGTAAAATGTATATACTTAGAAATATTTGTAAATATTTTGTTTGTAAGTATAAGGGTAAACAAAAATAAAACCATAAAGTCAAACTCTTGCCCAGAGAGCAGGAAATGGGTCCAGGAAAGAGATGATGCCCACCATAGTCAACTGCATTACAAACACAACCTTAGCTCATCCACGCCCTGGAGAGTGTGTTATTCTTCCAGCCATTATATCAAAGATCTGGGATACAGTGACTTCCTGCCACTTACAACAAGATATCTTGTTCCCCAAGATACATTGTGGGACTGGGTGAAGAAGCATTCTAGAAACTTTGTTTTTAACAACAGAATAAAAAACATTGAAATTGTTTTTGAATTTACCTTCAGATATATTTACATTTATTTCTTTTCAATTTTGAATAATTGTAACACTTTAACACGAAGAAATAAAGTGCTCTAACAAAACTGTAAGGTGCCAATAAATAAAAAAAAGAGGCAATAAACATTTGTCCCTGCAGCAACTAGAGAAGGGAGAAAAGAAGACTTAGCCCCCCTTTATCTGCTGAGTGCAGAGGATGGACATTCCCATCATCTAACCAAACAAATTAGAGATGAAACAACCAATCTTGAGCCTAAATTCCCTTTGGTTTTGTTGCTGCTTTACAGTGATTGTTATTAATCCACAAACTCTTTGCAGAGCTGTTTTTATCTGCTTTATATCTACTGCTATGTATTCCTTTAATGGTGGATTTGCTGCTTCGGTTTTTGTTGTTAATGGATTTTAAACCATGATGATTCTGGGAGCATCAATATCCCAGCACCCAGGCTCTCCATAGGTGGAATTATCATAGAGAGATAACTTTACACTCTTGACAAATGCTGACTTATTTTCTGACCTTGGAAGCACAATAGGATTATAGGACATAGATAGAGGTTATGAATAGTTAATTTTGGTAGCAATGGAAGCTTTGACACAGGAAGGACACCTAACACTGGGAATGGAAACATCTTAATATATAAGTGATACCACACATGTAATATCAGTGACAGGTTGGGAACTATTTGCTACATACATCCTGAGTAATTTCTGTTTGCATTCTTAGGCCAGAGACAGCAAAAATAAAAATTCACTCATTTGCCAAATATAGTGAAGAACAATTATGCCACATGCTTGCCCCAACCAACCTTAGAGAGAGAGAGAGAGAGAGAGAGAGAGAGAGAGAGAGAGAGAGAGATTGAGAGAGAGAGAGATTGAGAGAGAGAGAGAGAGAGAGAGAGAGAGAGAGAGAAGGAGAAAGGAAGTAGGAAGGGAGGGAAAGAAAGAAGAAGGGAGAGAGGGACAGAAGGAGGGAGGGAGACATAGACAGACACACAGAGAGAAGTAGAGAGACAAAGAAACAGATACAGAAATAGAGATGTACAGACACAAAGAGAAGATTACATCCACTTCCAATATTTCCTTCAGACACTAAAGTAAGCAAAGAAGCAAGATTTTCTCTGCAAGTGATTAACAAGTTGAGTGTACCAAAGAAGTTTTAGAAGTCATTAAAAAAACACCCCCCAAAAGACAAACAACAACAACTAATGCAAAGCTCAAAAACCCAAGACATTTCTTTTAAAGCTGGATCTTTGTATTGAGTATAAGATTAAATGTGTGTGCTTTTTTTTTTTAAAATAATCACCATTTCCATGGTTATCTGGCTCAATGACTGAGATTCTTTCTTAGTGACAAGCAAACAGGAGGCATTTTCTCTGCATAGATTGTCCGACAGTGTCTGTTCCAGAGTAAGTGGCGTAATCACTAGTTTAGGTAGATTTGTTTCAGCTAATGGACATATTTGAAATTTATAGAAGAAAATGAGACTTGGAGACCTATGCACTCAACTATAATTTGTAATTCCATTAATAACCAATTGTTCTCTTTGATGAATCAGCAGGGGCTAAGCACATAAAAATGTGAGCCTTCAGGTTTGACTTACACTTCTTATTTCTGGACAAGCAGGATGTCTGCACTGCGCCTTACTGAGGGTTTCAGGCTAGGGATCTTGAGCTTCACTAAACTCAGTATTTCAACAAGTAGAAGTATTTTCTGCATAGTCATAGTTCTAACAAGAGGCAGAGTGACAGTGGCATTCATGCTTTTTGTAGGCATGGGAACAGTTATTATATGCTAAGAATTTTATTTTTTATTAAGTTGCCTCAGCCACCTGAAGATAAGCACAGCTTTCTAAAGGGTCCATAGTGTGCCTGTGTATTAAAAGAAATACAAATATAGGGTAAGGATGGTCCGTCTAATCTCAAAGAAAGATGTGACTTCATTAAACAATGCTTGTGACACTATCCAATACCTTGCCGAAGCTAGTAATATGATCCATAACTCTAGATGTGTCAAAATCTCTCAAAAAGATATTTACCTTATACTAAGCAGAAGTTAACAAAAATCACGAGAAAGTCTTGTTCCCAATTATGTACTGTACATTTACTAAACATATGGAGGTTAGCATCCTTTCAGAGATAATTAACTTTTAGTCAGAAATAATTAAAAAAACAGAAAATATAAAAGTATATTGATTTACCTTCTTACTACTGGAAAGTGAAAATTTTCAAACGAGGAAAACGTTAATCTAAGACTTTGTAATATTTATAAACTTATTAATTGATGCACAGAAGTCATATGTATGGAGTTCGCCATATGTATGCTGCATGTATTACACACATGACTGTACGTAACTATACTATATACATGTATCATCTTAAATATTCATCACTTATTTATCCTAGAAATAGTCAATATTCTGTCCTTTTCTGCGGGGAGTTTTTTATAGTCAGCCTGCTGTACAACAGCATATCATAACACCTTGCTCCTGATTTTAATTAGGTATACTCACTGATAGGATTCTCCAATCCTGGCCTCCAAACTTGCTCTTCCTAGTCTCTGGTCACCAACATTCTACACTTGCACAAGAACTTTCATATTTATTGAAGCCCTGTTCTTAGTATGTGGGGTTTTGAAACAACCTTTCTATTTATCTACTGATGAATTGATAAAGAAATAGCAGTTCATGTACTCAACAGAATTATATTCTACCATGAAACTGATAAAATTCTGTCTTTTGTGCCCATAATAGTATGGGCTGGTTCATGTGGAAATTGCTTGGTGAAATAGACCAGCCACAAAAAGACAGGTATCACATAATATCATTTATATGGAGTCTAAGAATGTTAATCTTACACAAGAATCTCTCTGGCATATTATTTGTGGCAACAAAAATTGGTAAAGTCATTTTGACAAAATGTATTAAATCAGTAGGAGAAGCAATAATAAAACTGCTCTACACTGTGACACACCTACTGAAGAATACATATTCAAAGCAAATTAAATCTGCATGCTGAAGATACATATGCATCTTAAAAATTTGACAGGTCAAGGTTCCCTATTTAATGCTGAAAACGGGATCGATTTTAAACAATATAGCATCTCATAATTAGAATAATTGAGATGTTCAAACTCATTTAAATTAATTTTAGCAAATATATCTAAATTTTAAAAAGTAGTAAAAGTTCCCTCCTATCCAACTTGCATCAGAAACTTCAAAGCAAGTCCATGATTCATAAAAATGTATTTTTAATATAATATGCTACTTTTTAAAAGCTATATTAGGTAGTTAGCATTAAACATCTATGTATATTTATATCATAATTATTTAATGGCTGAATTGAAAATGTTTGGAACATTCAGCAACTCACAGATTACAGATACACCAATTCAATCAGTCCATATAAGTCTCTGATTTTTCATTGGTGGGTGGGTAGGGGAGCGCTATCATACAGGTAAAAGGGAGGTGGAGGGCAGATGTGGGATAGGGGTGTGGCAGGGTGGTAGCTGGGAAGTGGGATATCATGGGATGGGGCTTGGTGGACAGGGGTCTGGGAAGTTGAAAATCCTTTGAGAAATGAATGAATGGAATGATTAATGATAATAACAGAAAAAATTACTTTAGAAAGGTGCACAATCCTAAATATGTCTTTAATCCGAAGCAGATCTTTAGGCGCCTACTGGAGAGGTGGTATGGGATCCAGTCTCTTAGCCTGTGAGTGTGTAGAAATTACATCTTCACTACTTCATTTCTACAGGATTTATTAGCAGATGACAATGTTTTATCTTGACAAGATTTCCCATCTCTTCCCTTCCTTTCTCTTTCCTTCTCTTCTTTTCCCTTCCCTTCTGTCCTCTCCTCTCCTCTCCTCTCCTCTCCTCTCCTCTCCTCTCCTCTCCTCTCCTCTCCTCTCCTCTCCTCTCCTCTCCTCTCCTCTCCTCTCCTCTCCTCTCCTCTCCTTTCCTTTCCCTTTCTCTTTTTCCCATTTTCCTTTTCCCTCTTTCTCTCTTTCCCCCTTTCCCTTTCCATCTCCTTTTCCCTTTCCTTTTCTTTCCTTTCTGTGCAAGAAAACTCCAGGCCAGTTTCTTCTGGCCTATAAAGTACCTGTCCAGACATCTGTAATCGGGTCAATTGAGCAAACCCCTTTTGTTGTCTTGTTTCACTTCTCCTCTTTCTCCTTAGAGATCTTGATTGTAAGACGCCTTGGGGTGCACCTGCTCAGGTCTATGAGTTTATCTGTGCCTTCCCTAGCACCTGAGCATTTGTGTTGGCCCTAGGTTTGAATATTTGCCCCAATTAGTTTTAATAAAGTTTCTATCCTTTTGGCATACTTTTATGTTTTTATAATTTTGATAATTTAATATTTGATGTCTTAATACTGTTAAAACTTGCATAAAGTTCCCTCCTTTTTCTTTATTTTTCTTTCAACTGTATATTTTCAGATGATGTGCTCTCAAGTTTCTTCTTATAGGGATTTGTTGGATGTGTCCTTTCATATTTATAATTATGCTCAGTGTGTTTTCATTGTAAGAATTTGAGTTTTTAAAACTTGCTATTATTTCTTTATTGGTTTTCTGTCTGAATATTGACAAATATTACCTAAAATACCTGATTTTAAATTTTCTATCTGAAAGGTTTCTGAGACTTCTTTCCCTACCCAGTCACATAGGCTAGCTCATCATATAATGTGATGCAGTGATGCTGAGAGAGCCCTAAACAGGTGCCGGATAGGAATGCCAGATCATCCAGCTGTTAGATTCAGCTTTCTCATCTGTTTATCTTTCTAAAAATTGTAGGTTTCTTCTTTTAATATTTCTTCTGAACCAATGGTTACATTGGTTTCCTAACTAAATAGTATTCTTGTGTGTTTCAGGACTAGAAAGAAGCTTATTCTTGTTTCGATCAAAGAAGCTGTTGTTATATTGTTTAGAAAAAAAATAAACAGAGAATATCCCATCTCTACCCATCTCCCCATAGAGTCTGAAAGGGCACAGGCCATTTATTCTCAGTGGCTTGGGAGAGCTCTTCAGAATAATGTCAGGTTTTCCCTGACTTTATTTATTTATTTGTTTATATTGTCATACATGTGGCTACTAATGCCAAAATATTTCACAGTTGAGACCAGGATTTACCAAGACCTTGACCGGTGGTTTTTCAACCTATGAGCCATTATCCATTTTGGGGGTATACATTTCATATATCCTGCATATCAGATATTTGTATTATGACTCATAACAAAATTACATAGCACAATTGCAGTCATGAAGTGGCATTGAAATAATTTTATGGTTGGGGGGGTCTCCACAACATGAGAAACTGTATGTTCTCTGATACAGACAAAGCCTCCACTGTTAGGATGTATTTATTATTGGGAAAGATTCATGCCAAGGGCCCCTATAATCAGCCATATGTAGTTATATGAGTCTATGACCCCCAAAATGACACTGGAGATGAGAGAAATGAGATTCCATGCTTTAGGTTTTACCTGCAAAAGTACTGAGGTGTAGGCTGAAGTCTTGGGTTTCTTACTTTGTTCTACCTTCATTGACTGGAATTTGGTACTGCACTGTGCCTACTGAGTTTTGGAGAATGTTGATGAAGGCTTCACACTCATTACAAGTCAAATAGTAGCTGAGATTTTTGAAAGATGGTCCTGCTGTCTTAGCAAAGCCACAATTCTCAGGGTGGGTAGGCAGTGAAGCATGGCGATTTGGGAGTCTATCTACAAGGTTGCATATCTCTGACTTAGGCTGGGTCATTTTGGGCATTGTGAATACTTGCCCATGTAGATCTATCCTTCTTGGGGTGCAGGATGGGTGAGTAGGAACAGTAATTTGGTCTCCAAACCTGGGTCAAACCTGCCTTATAGACACAAGATCTCCCAAGACTGCCAACGATGCAGGCTAAAATGAGTCTGTTCAGTAGGTCCATGGTCACATTCCAGACCTGACTAGAGAAAGGTACTTTGAGAGACCTCTACCCACAATTCAAGCATTTAGTTTCTGCTAAGTACTAAATCTCAACTCAGGGGGCCAAATACTGGACAGAAACCAGACCCTACACCAACACTCCCTAGAGAAGGGATACTTCCTACCTCCTTTTTTTGTTCTAAACTGAGGTTGAGGAAGGAATAGTGACTTCTGCAATTTGCTTCGCCTCACAACTCCAGTGGACTGGCCTAGTGTCAGGGCAACAGAATTATGGCCAGTTCTATGTATCACCACGGTGATCCTCATAGAGAGTTTTCAGTTAAAGACCCTGATATATGTCTCTTTCCACCTCTAAGTGAAAAATCCTCTATTTGTGAGCTAGGGTGCAATGGTTCAGCTACTTCCATACTTCTGCCCTCTTCATTGTGTCGTGTGTGTGTGTGTGTGTGTGTGTGTGTGTGTATGTGTGTGTGTGTGCAAATTTAATGCTCTATGTCTATAGGGAGACTGAAGTACAGAGAGGTCTTAACTGCAGTTTTGTTCATCCTTCATCCCTGAGGTTTTCTCCGAATAATGAATGCTTTCAAGTTGCTTTCCTCTATGCTTCTCTAAGGCCTGCCTCTGGTTAGCAGATCTCTTTAAACTTTCATAAAGTGTTTATTCTTTTAAATCTCTATTGTCCAAAACTTAAATATTTGATAAATATTTATACAAACATGTATACACTCTGTTTATGCATTATGAAATATCAACTCACTCGATTCCGTATTGAAAAAACAATGATGTAGTATGAGGCTCATTATATCACAAAGAAAAGAGTACACAGAGAAAGGAATTTTAAATGAATATCACACCCAAGGATAAGAAGCAGAGCAGGGTCTCATTACAAGGTATTCCCTTTAGTATGGTACATATTTGATCACTTTAAACCAATAAGCTTATATCTTATGCTTACTGTTACAATGCAATCTTAGCAATGTTTCAATAAGGTCTTTACTCTTCTTGAGTATTTACTATTAAAATTGAAAAAAAAAACTGTACTATAATGAGTTTAGAAAAGGAGTATCTGTTGGAGACTGGGCCTTTCCCAGGACATCTGGCTTCAAAGCCGTCAGTCATTCCCTTAGCCATTTGTTCTGGCACTCATGTCGATAAGGGAAGAAAGGAGCTGGTCAGCTGCATGCAGTTAATGAGGGCTTGGTGGGCATTGATTATATATTTTTTTACAACTCTGGCACCTTTGTTAAGATAACAGAAAGTTTTACCTTCTTTTACCTACTTAATAGACAATAAGGAAAATATTTGTAGGAACAGATCCCCAGATCTGGGAATGTGAACTTGTCTTGACCCCGATTAACAAAATGTGGGAGCAAAATTGGAGAGTTGCTTTCGAGATGGCTCTGCTCTTGGCACTCTCTCCTTACAATCAAGAAAACAAAATTGGACAAAGATGAGAGGAAAACTGGAACCATCATACACAGCTATTGAACAGGAAAACTAGTATAGCTGGTTTGGAAATTGGTATGAGATTTTTCTCATGAACCTAAAATTACAATTACCTTAATAATTTCTGGGGCTGAACCCGGAGAGTCTAAGCCAAAATACGGCAGAGACACCTGTATACCAGGATGACTGAAACCTATTGAGATAGACAAGCTGTGACATGAGCCAGAATGTTTATCAGACTGTGGGTGAAAGCAGGACAATTCAGTTTTCCTTATGATGTTAATAATATAAATACAACTGCAAATACTGAGGTTTCATAAGATGAGAAGCAACACAATAAAGAATGGTTTCAGTGTTGTTTGTCTCTGTGGTATCCACAGGGAGAAGAGTGGGGAATGAAAACCAACATACTGAAGAAACACTTCGGAAAGTACCCTCGAATGTTGACTGTGATATAGAATTTTAACAAAGGTTAAAGTTGGAGCAACTATTTTCTATGACGTCTTTGTAACTGGGACAAAAAAGAGTAAAAAGATGAAACAAGAGATAGTTGTGGGCGTGATTTTGTTCATCTTCCATTTTTAGAAAGGCAGACATAAATTAGTTTTAGGAAAAACAGCACTTCTAGTTTGTAAGCCACATGTAATAGATCTATGGCCTCATTTCTATTTAAGTCTTTCACAGAAATATGATCTATGATATTTGTACTAATACTTTAAAATAGTCAAATAAAAAGCCATAGCGCACGGTAATTAAGTACTGCGCCATTACTTTTTATGACAGCAATAGGCAATGTGAGGGTATTTTTCCCTGGGCTTACAGGAATATGCTCACTTAAAAAGCAAAATCGTTACAAGACTGATTGAATCCAACAGTTTCTAAGCAGGAATTTAGTGTTTTTCATTCTTATTCAAGAAGTCAGCATTCTCAGAAAGCACATTAAGTTCAGCATACTCAGCTACTTTTAAGCCACCTGAAAAGAAAAGATGCAGCATTTTCTTGTTCTAGAACAATAAAAATAATAAAGGACTGACTGAATGCCTGTGCATAATTTAAAGCATCTTACATTTATAACTTCAGGCTCCTTAAGTGTTGATTATTCAGTAGGAAACAAATGTTTAGCTAAACTTGAAAGCTATAAGAAATCTTGTTATGAAAGTGTTACCACCCTAAAGCTGACTGCTCATTTTGTTTCTGTAACTTATTTAAGGCATCAAGCAAGATATGTCCCAAATTATAGAATTACTGTCCCAAGTGTGGAAGGAAAGATCCTAAGAGATCTTCAGATTTCATTGTGAAGGAGAAGAAAAAATTGATGGCAATGTTATCTGGTGAGGAAATACTATCTGCACATTCAGATTTTTTTCTCCCTAACACATTGTGCAAAAATAGATGCCTGTTAGTGCTATGGCAAACAGCCAGGCTCAGCTTTTGTGACAGCTAGTTCTTAAGAGCCAATGAATCTGGATTTATAATCCAGTTTATTTAGAATCACTTAGGAGATAGGTGCAGCACACATCTGGACCTGTCACTCAGGAATTTTCCTGGAAGGATTAACATATGAGGGAAGACCCACACTGAATGTTGGTAATATCACCCCAGTGCCTGGAAACTCACATAAAATAACTGGGAAAAAGTAAAGAATCTGCCATTCCAGAA
The DNA here is from genome assembly GCA_964023405.1 of Apodemus agrarius. NCBI lineage: Eukaryota > Metazoa > Chordata > Mammalia > Rodentia > Muridae > Apodemus > Apodemus agrarius. The sequence continues at coordinate 71,182,289 of OZ030006.1, read as the reverse complement.
ATTAGTCTTATCCCCTTTTTCTTAGTCAAGTACACAATGAACAGATCTTTCAGTCACAGGTTCCTGCCCACAATTATACTCTGCATTTCTAAAGGACTAATGCTATCATGGACTGAATCCCCTAAAACTGAAAACAAATATGTCTTCCTGTCCTATTTCTGGTTTTATTTTCATACAGCTCCACGACTATAAGCCCTACAGTTTACTTTTTGTATATGAAATTTCTCAGAATCTAAAAAGGAGTGCAATTCATCAAGATCTTCAAGAATTGAAAACATTCTGGGAGCCTTATTGTAGTGCAATACTATTTATTTTCTTATGATTAATGATTTGATATTATCTCTGAAATCACTAATTTAACCTGGGTCTCCTCTTAAAATGAGAATGGTTGCCATTCTAGACCTGATCCTCTGTTTCCTGATAAACTCCTCCCTTTCATTGATCTAACACAAGAAATGTATAGAATTTACAACTGGATTCCAACCAACACTTGTGTTCCATGTACTCTGCACCACGGGGGCTTCCTAGAAAAGGGATCAGGAGAGATTCCCGCCAACTATAAGTCACCTGTGAGATGCTCTGGTGTTGTATGTAAATCACTGGTGATGAATGTGTTGGTATCTCATTCTTGTTAACCATCTTTAGCTTTCTAGTTTTTGACTTCCTGAAAGGATTTCCTTGGGTACATTATACTTGTTTCATCTTCACAAAGTTTATTGTTTCTGCCACATTTGAATCCTATGTTTTCTGTCATTTGAATGCTATGATGGCTACCATCAACATGGTAGAATTGAAAATAAAATAAAAGATGAGGATATTCACAAATCAGAAATGTAGCTACATAACTAGTTCTGTCATGAGGCTCTTGACATGATGAATGGATAGATTCAGATTCTGAATCACTACTGGCATGTGCTGGACAATAGAAGACAGGACCTATTAGAGGAACCATGGGAACATGTCTTGGATTTTGTTCTGCTTTCACTATTTCCTGTTTACTATAATGTGAAGTCTATCCTTTACCCTGCTATCTGACTATGATGATGCTCTTCCCACACACAAGAAGCTGCACAACTCTACACTGAAGTCTTAGAAGCTGCGTGTCTTTTACTCTCTCAAACATTTGGACTTAGGTATGCAAATGCAAAAGCTAACAAAAAGGGTAATTTCAAAATGGCATTAAACATTTACAACTGCATTTACAGCTTCCTGATGTATGGACACTGCCAGCATAAGTCAATACATAAATGCTAAAAATCATTTTCCTTGGTTTAAGTATTGGCTTTACAATGTATAAATTGACTGATCCTAGGACAATTACAAGTCTTCTTTTTATGTACTTCAATTATCTCATTTTTACTGTAACTGTATTATCTTCTTCAAGGAAATTCTGTATTAATGGATAAGCTTATAGATGCAAAATTCAATAAAATAGCAGAGAGTGGTTATAGCCTTCATGGGGGATATTATCATCATTGTCATCATCATCATTATTATTATTAACCATCATCATAATTATCATCATCAACATCCAACACAGTGCCTCTTAACCCATGAGCATTCACTTAAGAAGATGTTTCAAATGGCCACTTTTCAAGCGATATAACCATAAATTTTAGAAGGAAACACAAATATCTCTAATTTCTAATCTTACATCCAAGACCATGAACCTAGGTTTAGTCAATAGTTTACATCTATTATTACTATAATTAGTATTGCAGCTATTAGCTCCATATGCACAGTCACTACTCTCTTTACTGCCAGTGAAACTACAGGAGATATTTTATGTTTAGATAGGAAAGAGACCATAGCCATTGCCTGGGTTACTCTGTTGTGATCTGTATCTACCAATATCTTAGGGGTTTATGTGGCTAGAGTTTCTACCCCTGCTTCATGACTGATAATGGCTGAATTGTTATTAAATAATTTGACAATAAGAATAAATGTATTAACTGTAAGAATGTCAAATCATAACTGAAACCTAACCTATTCATTGCATTTCCCCTAGGACCAGGACCTCTTCAAATTAGAAATCCGCATAAAGATAAGAAAATAAAACTTCTTACATTCTCTTCACCTCCTTGTACTATCACTGAAGATTCAGACCTTTAAAAGAATCTCACTGCACATAACTGAACTCTAAGCCACTCTAATTCAAGTGATAGCACAGTCACAAGTAGATTTGAACACGTGGCCATTTGATCATTTTATGTGATTTCAGAAATGCTAAAACCCATTATTTAATTTCCCCCATTCCCTCTGACCCTGATAAAGAGACCAAAATATTAGCTTTGATTGTGTGCATCAATTAGAAATGGCAAGGACACACCAGTGACCCACTCAACTACATCAAATGCTTCTTTTAAGGCTACAGTCTGCTTTTAACTCTCCCTACAGAGCTACAGTCAATTTTTAGTGCTAATGTGGCCTCTTGTGAATATTTTCCCTGTTATCATCTTCTCTTAGAGTTTTTAGTGTATTTGTGTAAATCATAAGAGTAATTTGATCTTTGACTGAAAAGAGAAACAGCAAGGTTTGTGAGAATACACTAACTACTTCAAAGGCGGTTGAGGCAGCTCTCATTTGTGAGTGGATTCCTGGTATAATCTAAATGTTTCACAAGTGTTCTAAGTTGAGGTTGTGTTTGCTAGTTGGGGTTTTAGAGATTTTATGCTAATTCCTTTTGTTTATTTGACATTCGGAGATAACAATTTTTTTATTATCCTTGAATAGTCACAAGCACAATTTAATTTAACATACAGAGGAGGAAAGGGAAGCCCTGTTCTAACAATCATGTTTCATTTACTATCCATAGGGAATGACCACCCATTTTTGTATTTTGTAACCTCTTTAATACCATGAGTTATCAGATTTGAGAGTGCATAAACCCACTACCCTATTGAAAACAACTCTAATCTAATGCCACAGTGGTAATATGGCTTAGAACCTTTCCTTCAAAACATTGAAAGTCTCGCTGGCTTTAGGATTTTCATTCTGACACAATCTTTGATCATCTCAGTGGAACCTGTTATTTATTTCTAAAAGCATTTTACACCTTCATTTTCTATCTACTGTGTAAAATTTCACAAATAAAATTTAAAAATGAAGTTTTTTTTTCATGTGAGGAACCTTTATTTTTAAATTTAATTTAGGTTTATGGCTGTGTGTTTGTATGCATATATTTACGAACGTGCAAAAAGTGGAGTATCAGGTGTCTACTGAGCCTACAAGAGGATAATGGATGACTTGAAGGAGGAGTTAGATGTGGCTGTAAGCCTTAGCGAATCCCCGTCCCGATGAAGGGTAACATGTGCTCTTTACCATGGACCCATCACTCCAGCTCCTCACGAGATTGGCTATATAATACTTGTAAATTCTATTTTTATTAGATATATTCTTTATTTACATTTCAAATGATTTCCCTTTCCTGGTTACCCCCTCAGGAAAGTCCCACAAGCCAACTCCCCTGCCCTGTTCCCCAATCAACCCCCTCCCACTTCCCTGACTTGGTATTCCCCTACACGGCTGCATCAAGCCTATCCAAGGCAAGGGGCCTCTCCTCACGTCGATGTCCAAGGCCATCCTCTGCTGCCTATGCATCTGGAGCCATGGGAACACCATGTGTACTATCTGGTTGATGTTTTTGTCCCTGGGAGGCCTGGGAGTACTGGGTGTCTCATATCATTGTTCCTCCTATGGCACTGCAAACCCCTTCAGCTCCTTGGGGTGTTTCTCTAGATCCCCTATTGAGTACACTGTGCTCAGTACAATGGCTGACTGAGAGTGTCCCCCTCTGTATTTGTCATGCACTAGCAGTGCCTCCCAATTGACAGCTATATCAGGTTCCTGTCAGTCAGCACTTGTGGGCATCTATAATAATGTCTGGGTTTTGTAACTGTATATGAGATGGATCACTAGGTGATGTAGTCTCTGGATGGTATTTCCCTCAAACTTTGTCTCTGTATCTCCTTCTGTGGGTATTTTGCTCCCCTTTCTAAAAAGGACCAGAGTATCCATACTTTGTTCTTCCTTCTTCTTGGGCATCATTTGATATGTGAATTATGTCTTGGGTATTCCAAACTTCTGGGCTAATATCCACTTATCAGTGGATGCATACCATGTGTGTTCCTTTGTGATTGAGTTACCTTACTTAGGATAATATTTCCCAGTTTCACTAATTTCCCTAAAAATTTCATGAAATCATGTTTTTTAATAGCTGAGTAGTATTCCATTGTGTAAATATACCACATTTTCTGTATTCACTCCTCCCTTGAGGGACATCTGGGTTCTTCCAGCTTCTGGCTATTATAAATAGGGCTGTTATGAACATAGGGGAGCATGTGTCCTTATCACATGCTGGGGAATCCTCTGGGTATATTCCCTGTAGTGGTATAGTGGGGTCCTCTGTTAGTGTCATGCCCAGTTTTCTGAGGAACCCTCAGACTGATTTCCAGAGTAGTTGTACCAGCATGTAATCCCACTAGCAGTGGAGGAGTGTTCCTCTTCCTCCACATCCTTGCCAGCACCTGCTGTCTCTTGAGTTCTTGATCTTAGCCATTCTGACTGGTGTGAGGTGAAATCTTATTACCATTCCTATCCCCTCCTCTACAAGTCTGGACTTTGTATGTGGTAACTTTTACTCACTGTTTTTCTTATTGGATTTCTTTATTGTTTTCATTTTGAGAAATTGCTTTATTATTTTCTCACAGCATTTTCCTACTGCTTTCTTTGAATAACAATTCTGCTTTTATAAATATATAATTTTATGAAGAAAAACAGGCCTTGTATTATTCTGCCTAATCAAATAAGGCACAAACGTGTGTGTGTGTGTGTGTGTGTGTGTGTGTGTGTGTGTGTGTATGTTTTCATTTTAGGTTATTGTATTTGTTTTTCTGTTCATGTCTCTCCCTTAAGGTCTAAAGGTCTTTTCAAGTTCTTGGACATGCATGAACAGCTGCTTCTATTTTAGAATGTGATATCAGAAAGTCACATGAAAGCCAGCTGAAACCCATGGTTCTTGTTCACTGCCTGCTTTTCATCCTAGGAGCGGTATTGAATTTTTTAGAAATTCCTAAGTATTCCTAATTGATATTCCTTCTCTGAGCAGGATCTATTTACACCAAGAGGCATCCTTCATTGTTTGCCGTATTTCTGAATTATAACAGATAGGAAAATTCCTCCTCTGGAGAATCCCACATTGACTCAATGCAAATGCAGGTTAGTGTTATTAATACCCCATCATTTCTGGATTTCTTGGAGAAGTATCAAGACTTAGTATCTTAGTTTTCTGTTCTAGCCTTGGGGTAATGATTTAGGGAGATTAAATTGATACTCTTGTGCTGGAACTAAACAATATATCTAGTTGCTTCTATATTGTAGTGTATACTTGAGTCAAAGTTCTTTTTGTTTTTTTTAATAAAGTAAAGGTTGCACATTAAACAGTACAATAGTAATTGAATCCTACAAAACTTTTAAAGGGTTATTTTAATTTATGTATATGTATGCATGTGCCTGCTAGACTTTATGTGCACCACATGTGTGCAGGTTCTAGCAGATGTTGGCAAGAATTGGCACTGGATTCCCTGAACTGGTATTCCAGGCACTATACATTTTAATATCCCTTGTTTCATATTCAGAGGAATGGTAATGATGCTATAAAATGAGTTTGAGGTTATTTATTTTAAAATATTTTTTTAATTTTATTTCTCACATATATATGACCAACATTCTTATCTTTTCAAAGTCAAATGGGCTATTTTAAGCAATAGGGAGTTTTGAGCTTTTCAATATAACAGTTTACATTTCAAAGAAAACCCTTTATTTTTTTATAGCTTCAATCTATTTTCAATTGATTAAAGAGAAAATTACTAAGTATTCCAAATAGCAAGCCTTAGCTAAGAAAGCATCTTATTTTGGTTATGTGTCTTCCCTTTGCCCATTCCCCAATCAAACTCCTCCCACTCCTCTGTGCTGGTAATCCCCTACATTGCTGTATCAAGCCTTTCCAGATCCAGGGCCCTCTCCTTCCTTCTTCTTGGCAATGATTTGATATGTGAATTGTGTCTTGGGTATTCAGAGCTTCTGGGGTAATATCCACTTATCAGTGACTGCATTTCATGTGTGTTCTTTTGTGATTGGGTTACCTCATTTAGGATGATATTTTCCAGTTCTGATGGTAACTATCGAAGTTACTGTCAGGGAGGAAGATAGGAAGTGGGAGGCAGATAGAGGAGAGACCCAAGATGGTGCACAAGGTACAGAAAGGGTACACTCAATATAGGTTTTGGTCACTTTTTCCCAACATCATTATGTTTTGGTTATTTTACTAGTTATGCACATGATAAAAGACAGTGTTGAAGATTCACACACAAATATATATATATATATATATATATATATATATATATGAAAATTGGCATAACATTCATTTTCAAGTTTAATAAATATCTGTAAGAAATATAAAGTCTCTACATGTGCACATTTTTATAGACTAACATATATGTATAACCGTGACTCCTGTCAAGCATTACTATCTTATATTTGACATTCTTGGGGAAGCAAACAATGATACTGTAACTTTTAGATCATACACAGCCTTAAGGGGAAAACAAAAGCAATCCACAGAAGAGAAGGAGGCAAACCCTTTACTTTCTTTTGATTTTTGTATCAGTTGTTTAAAAAAAAAACTTGAGGAAAGACAGGAATAGGTAGGAAAACTGAATAAAGAGAAATAACCAACTCCCAATATTTTCTCTCTAGATGTGTGTTACCTCTGGCCCACAGCTGCACTTTTCAGACATATATGAAAGTGGACAGTCTAATGTAAGTGAGTTAAGTAAGAGGGTTAAGAGAGACCAGTTAAGATTTCAATCTCAAGGTTTGTTTGTACCCAGAAGATGAACTTTTGCAAAATTAATTGAGAGTATATAAGTATCAGAATCATGATTATAAGAGAGTTTTGTGTGTGTAATAATTGTTAACCTTAGCCTTTTATCTCAGTTGTTCTCGATAAATTTCTGTAAAGTCAACTACTTAGTTTGCAGAACTTAGTCATCCATTTAACAAATTAGGAAAATTTAGTTTGTAGTTTCTATTTGATAAGAAATTGATATATGAAATAATAATAAAGACTTATTATAGGAAAGATTCACTAATGCAGCTGGTGGCACTTAGTCTAGACTGCTTTGACTTGTGGAATCATCTAATGTGTTACTGTAAGCCTTTATGAGTGGCATTAGCTATATAGACATAATCCTCACACTGCAGTCATTTTGCAATCAGTTTTTGATCTTATTAAAAATATTTAAAATTGTGTTCCATTTCTGCATTTCTGTTTAATGAAAAAGCTGTTACCAAAAAATGTGTTTGAATGATTTGCAAATGTATATTTGTGCTGTCTTTGTCTCTATGCATGATCATATGTGTGTGGGTGCATGTAATCATGCACAAGAGTGTGTTTGCATGAGATGAACAGTTACAGATTGCTGGTATTTTATTCCTTCATTACCTGCTTTATATATACATATATTTTATTTTATTCTGTGAATTTCATGTTTTCCTGCTCATGATCTTAGATTATTATAGGCCCTAACATCTACCTAACAGTTATAAGGCTGTTAAAAATTTGTACTCTGTTCTAGTACATGCACCTAAAGTGCTTTACTCATGGAATAAGCATCTCTCCAGCACTACAAATGGAGTTTTTAAAGGAGAATCAAAATTAATGAGGATTTTGAATCTATTTCTTTCACCTACTCTGTGTCATTTTTCATCAATGTCTCCATAATGCAAAGTCAATTTTTATACTTATCACTGTTTTCCTCTAACTTTGTTAATTTGGACAATGTCCCACTATAATTACTTTTATAGTGAATAGCAAATATATGGCAAATATTTTTATTCAAAAAAATGTGAAAAGAAATGATGGTACATATTACCATGAAACTGATTTAACACACGTTAAATTGGATAGGTGGGTATACATATGTGTATAAGTATATGCGTTTGTATGTGTATATGTACCTGTATAAATTTGTGTTTATGTGTGTATGTGTTTTGTGCATTTATATGTGTGTATGTGTGCATATGTATATGTGTACATTTGTTTGTGTACACATATGTATGTACCTCATATGCATGTGAGGTATATGAGTGCTAATATGTGTGTATAAATGTGTATATGAAGCTGTATATGAATGCATGAGTATGTTTTGTATTTATATCTGTCTACATATGTTTTATATATGTATGTGCTTGTATGTATGTGTTTGCATGACTGTTTGTATCTGTAAGTATCTGTTTATGTGTGTCTTATTTGGGTTCATGTGTGTTGTCATTATCATTACATGCTTCAATGTAGCCAGAGCAATGATATTCAAAACCTTCAACCATCACAAATCTCACCTAACTGCTTGTTTTTATAGATGACGATGTAAATGAACACATGGGTAAACTAGCAAATGCACATCAACACTAATTAGAGTATATGATTACCTACTCATATACCCATGAGAGCTTGTAAATCCATATTACTCCTTATAAGCAAATTCAGAATGGATATTTAATATAAAATTTAAAAAAAATTAAATTATTACCTATCATATGCATACACAATTTAATACTTCAATGTCATTAAGCAAGGTATTATCTAGAATAAATTACATTTTTATGTTTCAAAATATATGAAATGTTTGCTAGAGTTAAATAAATAATTTTTAAATTTTTACTGAGGAACCATACAAAACAATAGGCCTATTTGCAGTTGGATAATAATGTTATCCTATTACAGTTTTTCTTCACATTTTAATGAGTGAGTCTTTCATACAAACATTGGACAATTATTTTATGGATCTATGTGCTTCTTTTATTTTGTGTTGCTTTGGAAACAGGTGTAGCGATATTAAAATTCAAATGAAAAACTGTGATATTCTTAAGTCTTAGAAGGCTGATGAGTATTACAAAGTAAGTTTTTGTTGCTGGCTGGACAGATAGAAAGAGGAAACCTCAAATAAAGAATCACCCAGATCAGTTAGGTTGGCCAGTGAGCAAATTTACATGATGTTCCCATGATCACTAATTGATACAGAAGGGCCCCAGTCCACCCTGGGCGGCACAGTCCATAGTCAAAGTGGCCCGTGTTCAGTCAGAGCTTGAGCCGGAAGGCCACCCAGCAGAGAGCATTCTTCCCTGGTTTTTGCGTCTGTTCCTGCTTAATTCTGTACTGAACTCCTCAGAATGAGCCACACAAATTCTTTCCTCTACATGTTGCTTTTAGTCAAAATGTTATTTCAAAACAACAACATAGGAGGTTGGGAGGACCCTCTAGAATGCACCAGAGACCTAGGAGGTGAGAGGCTCTCAGGATTCAAAGGGAGGGACCTTAGATGGAAGGCCTGACCTTAGAGAGAGGGAACATATAGAGTCTACCTCCAGCAGGAAGACAGGGCATCAAGTGAAGAAGAGGGGGTCCATCCCACAGTCACAACTCTGACCCATAATTGTTCCTGTCTGAAAGAATTACAGGGATGAAATGGAGAGGATCCTGAGGAAAAGAAGGTCCAGCGACAGGCCCAAAGTGGGATCCAGCTCAAGCGGAGCTCCTAAGGCCTGACACTATTACTGAGGCTTTGGAGAGCCCACAAAGAAGGACTTAGCATGACCACACTCCAGAAGACCCAACAAACATTTGAAAGAGTCAGCTGCAGATATTTGCACCCGACCAATAGAGAAAAGCAGCTGACCCCTGTTGTTGAATTAGAGAAGTTTGAAAGAAGCTGAAGAGAAGGGCAATCCTTTAGGAGGACCAGCAGTCTCAATTAATCTGGACCCCTGAGATCTCTCAAACACTGCCCACCAAACAGGCAGCATACAGCAGCTGATATGAGGCCCCCAGTACACATAAAGTTGAGGACTGCCAGGTCTGTGTTCATTCAGAGATGATGCACCTAGCCCTCAAGTGACCCCAGGGAGTTTTGAGTCAGGTGGTATAGTGGGTGGGGACTTCCACGTGGGGACAGGAGTGTGGGGAGGAGGTACAGGATGTGGAACAGTCGGAGGATGAATGAATTAGAGAATAAAATACTGAGTGTAAAAAATTAATTAATTAAACAACAACAACAACAACAACAACAACAATCTAGCACTCACAGGAAAGGGAAAGCTTCCCAATGTGTAGACACATAATAAGCAGTCACAAATTAAAGCATGTCCAGAGAGTAAAATTACTGCATCTAACATGGCCAAGAATAAGAATGATTCAGAGAAAACGAATATAAATTGTGTGTTATGTGATATAATATATAGATAATATGTATCCCACAATGCCTTTACATTATTAAAATGTAGAATAAACCAGCTCCAAGGAAAAGAGAATGTATGTCACTGATGTAGAGTCGTGAGTGCAAGGTGTCTTAATGTTTCAAGGGACAGAGCAATTGTCAATTACACTGTAAGTTTTACTTTAATGAGATTACAATGAATACACTTAAGCATATCTTTCTATTAGGATAACTTATAATTCAGAGAAAATTCTTTCCAATATGAGCTAGTTATCTTTCTAAAGGTATGTAAGAAAACTAAATATTGTTTAATGTTAATATTTAACTTAGCAAGGCCTTTATTCACAGTTCAGCATGTTTACCTTACTCTAACAGTACAACTGAAATTTTCTTGAAACTTGCAATAATAAACATCTTTGAAACAATGTCTATGCTTTTATTTTTTTGAAGAATTTTGAAACCATGAAATTAATGCCTCCAACGATTCCTTGAGAAAGAATAATTCTAGTTCTAGGTAAGTGCAATGTTGTACAACTCAGCAAAACTGGGCATAAGAAGATGGCTTGCTTATGAAAATTGAAGTTTCACTAGTTGACGCCTGACTCAAGAAAGAGAAAGCCTTATCCCAGCTGTGACATGAAGTCCTATACACATCTACAACTCTCTAGCATAAACTGCTATTTCATTTTGATTGAAGCAGCAGCTGTGAATGGCGAGGGAAGCTTTTATTGTGTGTGAAGAAAATGAAATGATGTATGGTGTATACTACAATCAGAGAGAAAAATATCAAAGCCAGCACTGAACACTTGGCACTCTACCACCAAGAGGGATTCTTTCCATATCTGCTAATTATTTGGTTTATTGTTCATATTTGCTAAAATATTTTCTTCCTTGGCTGAGTGTGGGCATGCACACACAGGCACACACACACACACACACACACACACACACACACATGTACTCACACATCTACTTGTCTATGTGTTTCTTATTCTGAATCTGTCTTAATACTTATGCTTTCTTTGCATCTATGTTTTTACTATCCTCAATTTTGAATCTAAAGAAAGCACTAGATGAAGAAAGATATGTGCTTAAAGTCAAACATGCACAATGTACCAAATTATATACACATGCTCAGACTATAAAGTCATCTGCAGGATGATTATTGGAAATGGGCTCTCTGAGGAAGCACAAACAAAGAAAATAAAAACCACACCCTCACCTAACACATCAATGGAGCTGAAAGCAAAATGGAAAAAGATTGAGAGCAGAGAACCTCAATCCTCTAAAGGCTTTCTCCTCCCTTATTTGGGAGGAGCCTCAGGTGCGAAGAGTGAATTTTGGCCAGCAAGTTTTGCGCTGATTTCTTTAAAATCCTGCACCAAGCTAATACTTAGATTATATTTCATGGTATGCACACAAAAACTCATTTTATTTTATCAGAAAATTCTATTAAAACAGACTTTTACATATTTAGATATATGATAAATAACGTTTTGTTTTCCTATAAAGCTAGAGGCTATACTCAAAACTTTTTGATTTAAATAGTGTGGTGGTTTTCAAGATCAGAGTGAAAGGGAAAATTGAATTCTGTATCGACTGAAGAAAATAGATGACAAAATATGAAAATTTTAATTTAAAACTAAATTTTGAAAGAAACATGTAGAATGCTAGTCTTATAATTAGGAGCCAGAGTTGTGCTAAGGGCATGCACATTGTTTTACCTCCATTACAGACGATAGGACACCTAACTAAAATGTTTCCATCACCCTGTTCACCATACTGTACAAACAAGAACTTTTTAGGTACTTATAAAAGAACACTTAACTAACTTGAGAACAATGGAGGGTCATGTGTTTGGTTTTGATTTTGGTTTTGGGGTTTTTGTTGATTTGGTTTTTTGTTTTGTGACTCAGAAAGGAATAGGATTAAACATATATTTGAACTAGCTCTGCTGTTTAGAGTTTACAAAGTTTATTTAACATGAATAGGTCTATTACTAATTATTCTATGACATACTTCTTGTTGAGGCAAGGTCACTCTCTGTAGCACAAGCTGCTGTGGTATTTATGAACTTCAGAGCAAGGATTACAGCTGTGTGGTACTACATCCGCTACTCTATGGCATTATTATTAGACTGAAATTAGACGGTGTGTAAAGCCAGCAGCACATACTTCTTTTTAAAATATAACGACACATGTGTGTTAGTCATCTTTGATTAACTTTCCTACAAAAAGATTTTATGTATCCTCATCAAAAAAAAAATGCTAGCAGAGAGGGGAATATTCGGCTTACTTCCATGGACCTGAGATGATCTGGATACTGTATAATAGAGTATTCAAATTTAATTGATAGTTCTCCAAGTAGCTATTTTTATATAACACATGTTTTTGAATTCACTCTAGTCTTTAAAGGCAAACTATAGTTGAGAAATTAGGTCAGGTTTCGATGATTTCATACAAGGGAATGCCCATATCTTTTCAAATGTGGAGAGGGAGTTTCCTCGAAATTTTATGTTATTTTGCAAAGGAAGATTTGAGTAGCAAGCCTGCAAAGCACTGACACTTCTCTTTCAGAGAAAGCATACATCTTGGCCCAAATTGCTTTTCACGATTCCCTCATTCAAGGCATGATGGAAATGAAGATCAATTCAGGCTCCGGTATCTGCAGATAAATAAATGATGAGCGCTTTCTTCAGGACAGGCACAGCTTGTGATGGATGGGCAAGATAAAATCACAAAAAACAGGAGAAACTGATTTTGAGCACAATCCTAATTCCATTGGTCTCCTGGGACCTGTCATTTTAGGTCACACATGCCTTTTGTAGATAAATTTTCTTTGAGATGAAAATGTTGTTTGCACTTTTGATTGTAGTTAGTGTTGCCCAAAGAGAAACATGATCTTGAAGTCCTTGCTTATGGATTCTAAGTGAGTGAATTATCATACCTAGAAATACTTTTTAATCACTAGGTTAAATCTTATGAACATTAGAGAATTACTTTTGGATGTGCACTGTAAAATAATAAATCAAGTAATTTATTTGCAAAACTATAAAACTATAAATTACAGGTTAATTGTATGATTAAGTTTTTCTATGCATATTTTCACTTATAAATTCTTATTGTTGTAGAAATTAATATCTAGTAGAACTCAGTGCCTCAGAACTTTGCTTCTTAACACCATATCCTCTGTCTCTCTCAATGACTTACCCATCATTTATCTACTTCTTATAAATATATCTTCAATATTATATATCAATCATGTAGGTTATTTATTATCATTGTATACATAAGTGTATATGTGTACATCACCTATATACCACATGTCATCTAAGTTTTATTTATATACATATATCTATTACTTATATATTATGTAACTAATGCCTATAATCTATTTATCCATTTATCATCTACCTATCATCAATCAATCATTTCTCTTTAAATTTATCTTTTGAATCAGACTCAGTTAATCTTTATGAGAAGAAGACAATATGAAATAGCAAGCCCTTTGCTATAGGCACCATTAACAGCAGCAATCCTTTTATATACATTAGTGTTAACCTTAAGCTTTCACTTAATATAATTAGGGTTTACCTATAGGTACTCAATATAGAAACATACCTACACTGAAGTGTGTACATACCAGTTAATGATGGCTTGTTCATTCTTTATGTTTAGTCAGAACACAACTGAAGCAAGTACTTTGAAAACATTTTAAGGTTTGTATCAAAATAAAAGGCCATTTTAGTAACAGTAGGCAATTACATTGATATACCTGTTGATTGACTTTCCTTCATGTATAATGTCAGATATCAAAGAGTTATCAGATAACATTATAAATTATAATAATGTATGATTGATTTAAACAATAGAACATAACATGCTCACTTTACCATTTCATGTTTCTTATATTCATTATTGTATAATTAATCAAATCCTAAACTCCAAAGAAACAAAAATCATATATAATAAAATTACAAACTTAAAGTTGTGGAAAAATTGAGATACAACTTCGTATGAGTATTATTTTTAAAAGTTTTGATAAAGTGATATACCTTTATACTTTAATCTGAACAGCAAGTCACTTTCTTCATATTTTTTCTGTTACTAAAAATGCAATTATTGATATTTTTATATGGGTCCCATGTGCTTAGGTCATGGGACTGTCATGCTGATAAATATGTGGTAATAACTGGGGAAGAAGAGGGGAGTGAGGGGCCAATGTGACTTGAAGTGTTACTTTTGTCAGCCTTATAAGGCAGGATAGAGCCCTGATTGTATGGATCTCCTGAAAATGCTTAGGTGGAAGCAAACTTACAGGATCTGAGCTCAGTTGTATTCCAATTGTTTCCACACTAAGCTGTTCAGAGTCTGCGAGGAACAGGTAATTACACCATAAAGAGAGATGCATGTGAATGGAGGTGCTTTAGGCAGGTGGAGGGAAAAGAAAACAATTCTTCCAGATGTCACATTTATAGAATCAGGCTGGAACTATACTGTAAAGCATTAGATTGATTTAAGACACATACTTCCCTCTCAATAGGAAGCCAAAATTCTCCCTTGGCATAATATAGAATTAGCCTCTACATTTGACATTTATTCTATTAAAATGTTAGATAAAAGTCTCTATAATGACTCAAAGAAAGAGCTGATACACATAAAACTCAGAATATTTAAACTACTATTGTAATCAAAATTTAATAAATGAATGTTTCCAAAACATTCTTTAACTGTAATAAGGGGTTGACATTCAGATTATAAAAGAAATAACAACAAAAAACCCTCAATACTAAGCCATTTAAGAATAAATGGAATTGTTCATATCAGCGAGTAGTCTTCAATAGACATTTCTCATATTAAAATAAACACCACTAATCAAATGTCAAGTTAATAAGTCAAATGCACAATATTTATATTATTCAAGTCAAATCGATATTATTTAAAGGACAAAAGATAAGAAGTGACAAAATATTTTGAGATAAAAATTGATGCACATTGTATAAATTATATGAAAAATGGTGTGCAGGCTCTTCAAAAAAAGAAAGAAAAGAAAAGAAAAAGTACAAAGAAAAAAGAAAAAAGAACCCGTGCAATTCAGTATTTCCACTTGTCTGCATATGTTCAAGAAAAATAAAAACAATATGTTAAAGAAAAATTTGCAATTCCATGTTCATTACAGCACCACCTGTACTATTTGGAAACAAATCAAGTGTTCTTCAACTGTTGAATAAATACATAAAATGTATATCAATATACAGTCACACAGTGGCACATTATGTGTCTACAAAAATAAATTTTATTGTTTATTATCATATGGGTGGAACTACAGTTCATTATTTTAAATGAAATTAGCCAGGCACAATAAGACATCTGCTATGGGTGGAATTTAAAAATGACGATCTACTTGACATTGAAAATATATGGTGATTGTCAGAGCCTGGAGAGAGTAATGGGGAGCTGCAGAGAGGTGAAGGCAGGCTCACTGAACAGTCAAAAGGAAACGCAGGTGCTCTGGCACACTGTTGCATAGCCGGGAGACTGGAGATGCCACAGATACTATGTCCATTTCCATCAACAAACAAAGGAAATTCAAAGTTATACCATCAAAAGGGAAAAATAAATAGACATACTTATGGTAGATATATTTAATCTGTATTAAACAGTGGACAGACACTAAGTAAATGTCTCTTATGTTATACTATATCATTATTATGTATGTTTACCTGCTTATAAATATAAACCTAAATTATAAGATAAAAATAAAATCAAGTTGTTTGCTCAAAGCTAATATAGTGGTCCAGGAAAAGTCAAAGTGAAAGCCAGACAATAAAATGTGCAAGTCCACAAGATCGAGAGAACTCAATCCCGAAGGGGGCCAACTGCCTTTAACTAACATACTAACAAACTCATAAATACTGTTAAAAATTTGCAGCCAACCATAGAAATGAGTGCAGGGATCCCAATGGGCCTTATCTGGTATCATTGGGTGTGGAGGCCCTTGGTTCTATGAAGGCTTGATGCCCCAGTGTAGAGGAATGCTAGGGCTGTAAGGCAGGAGTGGGTGGGTGGGAGAACACCCTCATAGAAGCAGAGTAAGGGGGCTGTGATAGGGGATTTTCAGAGGGGAAACTGGGAAATAGGATAACAGCTGAAATGTAAACAAATAAAATATCCAATTTTAAAAAGTCCTCCTGAAGTATATGAGGATAAAATATTCAAGAATGTTTTCATTTATATCATGTTTCATATAATCAAAATTATATGCCATAAGATATTTATATCTCTATAAAATTATATCAAATAACTCTATTTAATACTTAATTACCTCAGAATCCTGATTAAATGTCAATGAGTGATTTTTGAATTTTTAAACACTAACTTTGTACAGTGATATTTCTCATTAATAATATTTTCAGTAGTTATACAGAGTACAATGATCCATAAGGCTTATTTTTATATTTTCTTGTGAGCATTTGAATTAATCTCATGATTTTTATAACTTTTATTCTAGTGTCACTAAGTTTTCAATGAATCACATAATCATATATTTTACAATAAGACACCTCCTATCTACAACAATTAACAAAAACATGTAATGAACGGACTAAAAGCCTAGAGATCTGAATCTTTACAGAGTCCTGCTAGCAGGGAGCTGCACATATTGGCAAGGCTGAAGCTGCTCTCTGTAATTTACTGTTTACTTGCTTCTTAATAACAAAGTAAATGTCTAGCTCTATATTTGTCTTTAGAGTCAAGCATAATGCTACGAACTTTTCTTTCTGGTAGTCAGTGGTATTTGTGATCAGGGGTGGGTCACTCAATTCTTCTGAGCCTGAGTTCCACAGGCTGCTAATTAAACATTTAAAATACTGATCCAGAAAATTCTGAGATGTGATATCCAAGAACATATGCCAAAGGTTTATCATGCATGTGTCTCATAGAAACAGTTTTAAATTTCTCCCATTATTTTCATGCCAGACTTTAGGACAGGAACCTGGCAATGGTCTTTGCTGCCTACCTACACTTGATTGTTCCTATTCTTGGTTAAATATGGAAAGATTCTTCCTATCAAAGACCAGGTATCTCATTTCTTCTTAGAATTTTCCCCTGTTTTCTCTGCTGCATGTCAGCACATTATCATATACACAGTCATTTCTTCCTCATCATCTTCAATGGCTCTCTATTTTGTCATTAGCATACACATGTGGTCACTTTCTCAGTAATGTGAATGTGTATGCGTGTATGTGTGTGTGTGTTGTCTTGACTCAATATTCCAGCTAAGCTTTGTTTTCATTTAATATAAAAAACAAAGGAGCCATCTACATGTGTTTTTACTACTTAGTAAAACATCTGTCCTGGACACTACCTATTACATGATTCAGCAATAACTTCTGAGTCGTTCCCCATAGTGCTCAGCCCCACTCAGCAGAATGCCATTTTTCCTTCATAGAGAAGTCCTTTGTGCTAGTTCCTGTGGTGGTTGAATAGGTATGACCCCAATAAACTGCTGTGTTTGAATTCATAGCCCATGAGGAGTGGGACTGTTAGGTGGTATAGCCTTGTTTCAGGAAGTATGTCACTGTAAAGGCAGTCTTTGACGTCATCCTTGCACAAGGTCAGCACAGTATTGACCCCAGTTCCTTTCTGCTGTCTGTAGATCAAGATGTAGAATTCTCAGCATCTTCTTTACCATTTCTGGCTGGACATTGTCATGCTTCCCTCCATGAAAATAATGCATGAAACTTCTGAAACTGTGAGCTAGCCCCAGTTAAATAAGGTACTTTATAGTAGTTGACATGGCCATGATGTCTCTTCACAGCAATATAAGACAGTTTGGAGAACCACTCCTTCCTGAATGGTTTCCTATTAGGAATCCACTAATTTTTAGTTTTCTTTGCTTTTTTTTTTTGAATGAGTTACTTTTAATTTAAATTTTTTTCTACATTCTATGTTTACATTCCAAAGGCTTTCCCCTTTCCCAGTCCCCCCCCCCACCATACGTCCCATAATTCCTCTGCCCTCAACTATTCCCCAATCATCCCTCCCCCACACGATTTCTCTGTTCTGGGTCTACAAAACTGGTTCCAATCTTTTCAGGCCCAGAGTCCTCTCCTTTCTTCTTCTTAAAGTTTTCTTTGCTTTTTAAAATTTTTCTCCATTATCTTCAGCTGAGGACATTCAGGCATCTGACTTATCTAACGTGTCTTTCTACAAACATTTGTTTTTATTTCCATGAATTCCATTAACTTTACTATTATGTATCTACAAATATTTTTGAAGACACATGATAACTATAGATAGAATAATAAATCTCAAACAGAGGAAACATAGATACATAGATGACAGATCATTCGGAGAATAGAAAGAAAATTGATAGAACTTAGTTTATGGGTCCTGTGTATCTCATAGTTCCCCCTACCACCCCAACCCACTACTGTCTCCCTTAGGCAGTTGATTGCCTTCCTCACAGAAAATTTTCAAACATGATAATTAACAATATAGCTTAGTTTAAAATTATTATTATTATTATTATTATTATTATTAATTCTATTTGTTTACTTCTCAAATGATATTCCACTTCCGAGTTGCCCCTCCTTAACCCCCCATCCCACAACCTTCTTCACTTTCCTCCCCTTTGCCTCTGTGAGAGTGCTCCCCCACCCACCCATCCTCTCTCGCTCTACATCTCCAGCATCCCCCTATCCTGGGTGTTAAACTTCCACAGGACCAAGGACCTCTGCTGCCATTGACGTCAGACAAGGCCATCCTCTGCCACCTATGTATCTGGAGCCATGGGTCCCTTCCTGTATACGCCTTGGTTGGTGTTCTATTCCCTGGGATCCTTGGATGGTCTGGCCAATGGATGTTCTTCCTATGGGGTTACAATCCCTCTCAGCTCCTCTGGTCCTTTTGCCAGCTCCCTCACCAAGGTCCCTGAGCTCAGTCTGATAGTTGACTTCCAAGTATCCACATCTGTATTGGTCAGTTCCTGACTGAACCTCCTAAGGAGCAGTCATACCAGGTTCCTGTCAGCAAGTGCCTCTTGGCAACTGCAACAGTGTAGGGTTTGGTGTCTACAGACAGAATGGAACCCAGGTGGGGCAGTCCTCAGATGCCCCTTCCTGCAGTCTCTGCTCCATTTTTTGTACATGTTCTTCCTTTGGACAGGAATATATCTGGTTTAAAAGCTTTGAGATGGATGTGTGGCCCAATCCCACCACCGGGGGCCATGCCTATCTACTGGACGTGGACTCTACAGGTTCTATCTCCCCTTCTCTTCTAAAATCATCACTGTTGGGTCCCGGGAGCCTCTGGTTTCCCTGGCATCTAGGACCCTCCAGTGGGTATCTCCAGTTCCTCCTCCCCTTGCTACATATTTTTATTCAATTTCCTGACCCTCTCTCTGTACCTCTCTCCTGTCCTATCCAGTACCTGATATTGCCCCACTTATTTCCTTCCCCTCCGCTGTTCCTCCCATGTCTCCCCTCCCTCCAACACCCTCGATCATCCTGTTTTTGCCTCATTGCAGGACTGAAACATCCACACCCTGGTCTTTCTTCCTCCTAAGCTCCATGTGGTCTGTGGGTTGTGTCATGGGCATTGTGAGACTAAGAAAACCACAGCACATTTTTGTTTTCTCTTGTCCTTTTTGTGTTTGATAGTTACCAAATAGTTAAAATTCTGTGACGAAGAAAATGGAGGTAAAATAATTGATCTCTTCACTTCCTGTTTGAGTAATTTTCTTACTAGATTTATCCAAAGAATATCTTTTAAATATAGTGCAATCTTATACTCACAACAGAACACATAGAATCAAAGCAATAATTAAAGCATGCTTGAAGAGGCTTTTCATGAATCAAAGCAGGCCCTATATCTTTAGCATAACAGAACAACAGGAAATTAAAATGCTATGGACATTTTTACTACCAGACAATCACATGCTGGAAAGATGTACTTCAATTCGGTTTCAAAAATAATATTAATAATTGGAATAGAAAAAATGGAATTTAACCCTTTGTAACCCGATAAAAATACAGATTGTGAAAACTAAAAAACGAAAATGAGATCATCTCAAATGTTAATATGTCTTCTCCATTTCTATGTATGTATTTTCATGCTTTGAATAAATTAAGGAAAGTGTGATTGATATTGCTACAATATTATATTTCCGTGGTACCCAAAGGCATACATGTTCTTCATAATAATAATAGGTTGCACCTTAATGCTAAAATTCAAATCTCAGATGCTCAGTAGGCTCACAGAGGCTTAACTATGCAACACTTGATGAGAGTTTGCTCTGTTTTATTTTTATCATCATTTGAACTTTGGTTACAGGCATTTATATCTTCTGATTGCCTAATCATGACTATTATATCTTTTATTTCTGATCCCTTAGCTTCATGATCAGATGCAATCCAATTCCCCATTCAAGAATAGAACCTATCCTACAGAGTACTGAGAGGAATCTAGTCTCTGCCATGAAGCCACAAAACCAATTGAGGCAATTTCAGTCTTTCAAAGCAGCAGGATACCATTTAGTAATTTACCTCCTCAGGGGCATTAATTGGTGCCTCTGAGCACGGGAAGAGTTAATTTACCTCGTACAGTGAACACTTGAATCCACACGAAGTGGATTTAGTGCATCTGAGAATAAAGTAAGATTAAGACAGAAACTTGAAACAACTGAAATCTAATGCTGTAACTTATGTTCAAATCGAAAGAAATGGAATTAATGTGGTATTTTTATTCCACAGATATTTTAGGGACTTATAGATATTAAGATTTATGCTCTTTTCTTCTCATTTACAACCAGGTATTCTCACTACAAAACATTGACACATTTGTAATTAACATAGGATGCTGCGCCATTCTTAAAGATCATGGTGCTATATGGTAATTTTCTAAGATAGTCTCTGTGCAATTTAGCTAAAAGTAGAGAAGAAAGTGTAATGAATGTCCCTGACAAGAGTGTGCCATCTGGAGATACCCCACCATTGTATTTGGCCATGAAATGAAGAATCACTATCTCACTTCAATCACCGTAGGGCAAGGGCCACTACAAACTGAAAGGATTCATTTGTTATCGGCCAATATCCTTGAAAGTGAAAAATCTCCTTGTGAATACCTGTTAATGTCACAATGTGCAATTATTCCAGAAGAAAACATCCGTGATGTTCAAGCTTGTTCTAAGACCCAAAAAGGTAAAGCGGTTTCAGCTCAGTTGGGATATAAGATCAGCCAATTAGGTTCTTGGACAACCATTCAGTTGGAAACTTTTAAGATACCTTTATGGAATAAAAGGTCCTTTTTGCCAAAAATAATTTGTAAATGTTTACATAGTTTAATTAGTACTGTGGAAATTTATCTCATTTATTTACATTCTTCAGTAACCTTTTAAATATAACAACCAGAGTATATTAGACATAGGGTCTTTGATTAAGATCTTATTCTTATTTAGTGGTGGTCAAATGTAAAATCACCATAAGGAGTTGCTAAAAATCTTCACTGAAGGTCAAATGCAACTTTATTTATGCCCACAAAAGAAAAAGTTTTCTGGCACAGAGAAGGAAGGGGCTTTCTGTCAAAGGGACAGGCATTTTTAGAAGTGTTAGATTAGGAAGAAAGTAGGAAATCCAGACATCTGAAAGTAGGTCATTGGATCTCAGATTATGATAGGGAGCTAAATGGTGGGCATAAAGTTTCTAGAAGCCAGCAGAATCCTTGCCCTGTTGTGCCCTATTCCAAGTTAAAATCTTAAACACTATCTATGGATCACCTGCATTTTAAGGCAAAAAAAATTCTGTCACAACTATGTATCAAGGACACCAACAATACCAGATTATAGAGAAAAAGGAAATAAGTAAATTCATTTCAAATATATTCAGGACTATTAACAGCTACAAACCTCATATGCTCACATGAACACATGTGCCTGGATACATATTCCTAGAGTATAACTATTAAAGTACCAAGTATGCTTTTAGAATCAAATGCCATAATATATTCTTGTTATTAAAAATTTCTCCCTGGGTTGGGGAATGAAAGCAATGTCTATTAAGGTCCCAACAACAAACAAAGGAGTGATTCCTCCAACAGTTCTTGTGCTCTGGAGAACAAATGCATTTATTATGCTTACTACATGAGTATGGGTGCTTCTTTCAGAAGGACTCACTGGCAAGGCTTCACATAGCAGTGATTTTGGCCAATCCATATGTACATAAGGAGCACTTTTCTTACTTCTGCATCTCTATCCTCTTACCGGTTTCCCGAGGTAAAGTGCAATTAAAGTAAAATTTTATAAGGCTGGTTAAGGGGGTGAATACTCAAATGAGGTTCCCAGGAGTATCCCTGCTCCCTCCTTTTATGCAGGAAGAAAAAGTCAACAGACCCAGTTGCAATGATCTTTTCCAAGCAGAACCAGAATTCCTAGAAATGACCATATTTTGCCTGTCAGAATAGTAGGACAAAACAGTGTTATTATCTTACCAGAATTAATATTTGCATGTTATATACCTAAATATATAAGTGCCATAATATTTCAGAAAGAGATAAATGAGCTTTCATAAAAATCATTATGGCTTCCTAAAAGCCTACCAAAACACACACAAAGCCCTACAGCAATTTTGACATGCGTCTGAGTGGCAGCTGCGACTAGTTATGACAATCTGCCAGTGAACAAGAGCTTGCCCTAAAGTCATGAGGGACAATATGTTGCTTGCTCATTAGAATGCACGTTGATTATAAAACATTCAGGAGTCAGGATTATAGCCTTGCAAATTTGGATGGACTAGAGATTAAGGAATTGAAAGGTTTATTTCCACAGATGAGAAGACTGGGGTCTGAGGGGAGAAAGTAGGTTGCTCATAGGCCTTAAATGTACTTCTGGAGTCCAGAGGAAGTTGTTTTAGAAGACTCCTGAGGTGTACCTCAACTGCCTAGCATGGTCACACTAAAATAAAAATACTCCCCATGCCCCTTTAAACACCAGACCTGTGTCCTATGCATGCTCCATAGCAATGACATTCTGCTATACCTCACAGAAGCAATTTTGAAAATCTCTATCATTTCCAAATTATAGCATCATCCTTCTGAATTAAGAATTCTTGTATTATAAGCAAAAATAAATGAGATCATACTTCCTTTAAATAACAAAAATATCTTTTTAATTGAAATCAGTCACAACATGAAGAAATTAAGATCTGCTTGGCAAGCGAGATTTAGTGACTCTTAACTCATGGTCTTCCTGGGCATTACCCTAAAGGAGTACAAATGTCACCTGATCCTCCTTACCAGATGGGGAAGTACCAAAGTCTACTACATAACACACAGCCATGTAGGCACACACAGGCACACAAGACACACACACAAACACACACCACCTTTCAATGTTCCAACTATTAGCTTTCATGCGTTTGTTTGTAGAGTCAACTTCTTTACATAAAATCAACTCAATTTCAGTCCATTTTAGTATAATGACAAAATAAGCCTCCTTAGATTGCTTCATAAGCACTACGAAATTAAAAAAATACTGAAACCTAGTTGACATTTACAATAATGAATTTCAATCAACAATTTTTAGCCTGCTGTTATCAGGACTCTTTATGCAAGTTAACAACAACAAAAACAACAACAAAATATAAATAATCCGGGTTTCTTTTCATTACATTACATAGAACTCTTTTCTTAAGCCAGGATTAAGTTTGTGATCTTTAGTCAAACAAGATTCTAGGAGGTTAGTGTTGCTTACACTGACAAGTTGACAAGGTTTTCTAGTGACTTCAGCCATCACACCGAGGCTGTGTTTCAGTAAAAATGCTTTGCTTGGTAAGATGAGAGACTACAGGCTGAGCTATGTCCTCTGCATTATTTGTAAACTTAGAAGTGACATAATCAGATCATGCTCATTGGGTTACTAGGTCATCTCCTTCAGGTACTTAGAGGAGAATCAACTACAAATATAGGAATATGTGTGAGTGTGTGTGTGTGTGTGTGTGTGTGTGTGTGTGAGTGTATGTGTGTGTGTGTGTGTGTGTGTGTGTGTGTGTGCATGTGTGCACCAGTGTGTCTCATTAGCATCTATATGAATCTATTTTACAGAAACAATTTCTCTGGTCAAATGTCCAAAATCTAAGAGGACTTCTCTTTGCTCAGTAAAGATAAATTGAATTATGGTATCAACTAAATTTTGAGACTGTAAAAGAACTCGATCAATAACATATTTGTTGCTTAAATTTGAGAGCCTTAGTTCAATCCCCTGAACATATAAAAAAGCTAGATGTGGTATCAAATGAATGTTAATTCATGCAGGGAGGCAAAAACATACAGATCCCTGCCTATCATAAACGTAGCCAGATTTAAACTCCAGAATCTCAGTTAGATAATATATCAAAAACCAATGTGGAGATCATAAAGAAACAAGATATGAAGTTGTGCTCTGGTGTCAGTAGAAAAGCACATGCATGTTCATACACAATAACATACAAAACCAAAGACACATAAGCAAACATATATACACAGAAGAGTAGGGATGTACACACAGACCATACATCCAACCATACACAAATTTATGTACATCACATATACACATGTCAACATAATGAATGGCCATATATTTCCATTTGAATTTTCTCTCACAGTAATAATCATTTAATCTTTTCTATTCAAATATAAGACCACATAATTCACAATGTATTGATTTTCATAATTTACTGTTTGAGAAACATCTACTTCCAATATTCTCAAAAACACTTGAAACAAGGCAATGCACCATTCCAAGATTTAGTTCAGAGTTCTCAAACTCTGGTTACAATAATATTTGGCCAGACTAAAAAAAATATATATTATCTTTCATCTACTGTATCTCACAAGTATGTAAGTCTAGACCTTTTCTTGTGTTGTTATCATTTCTGGGTCAGAATGTTACTTTATCTGAACTTGAGAAGATGAAGGAAACACCTCCCTATACCCCAAATTGACAAGAAGTGTGTAGTGCCTATCAATTAGTAAGTAATTGGCTCATTAGATGTGGGCACACAAGTGAAACATTCTGTCAACAGTAGATTAACAGTAGGAAGCATCATCTTAATGGTTAGAATGTAGAAATGTAATTGTTCCTAGAATTTCAAGGCTAGTACACATTCTTTATACAACTTTCAGAATGTGCTTTTGAACACTTGCTAACAGTAAATTTTCAATTTGACCTTTATAAGATACCTATGTATGAAATTGATAAGAAAATAGGATACAATTTAAGTTTCAAGTCTGTATGTGCATGTTTGAACATAGATTTGTTTGTTCATGTGTGTGTATAATTCTAGTCTCTCAAATGAACATTGTTCTCTTAGCTAGAAACTCTATATTGTATGCAATGGGAAGGATAACAAAGGCATCAGTTTTTTGTTTGTTTGTTTGTTTCATTTATATATCTTCATTGGTAGTTGAAGAAAAAAATAATATCACTACTCAGGGCAGAGTACCAGAGACTTTGAGAAAGGAGTAAAGCAAGTTTAAAAAAAAGTGACAGTTTGATGAACATATTTGTTTTCCTGTCAACTTTTCATCAGATGACAGACCCAATTAAAAATTCCATGTGCATCCATACATGCAAAATTATGCCTCTAATTATAGAACCTGGGTATCAGAGGAAAGGAGGTCAGAAGCTAAAGGGCACCCTTGAATATACTAGAGCTACTTAAAGAGCAACCTGGGTTACATGAGGGTCTATCTCAAAATATATTAAAACAAAATATATTAAAAATATATTAAAACCAAGATGGTCCAATGAGTAAACTCACTTGCCTCAGGCACTCTTAGGGCTGAGGACTTGTGTTGACCCCCTGCTACACATATGCTGGAAAGTGAAAATAATTCCACAATTGTTCTTTGTTCTCCACATGTGCATGCACACTCACACACACACACACACACACACACACACACACACACACACCTAGAGCCAAACATATATTGTAACATGAAAGAATGTTTAATAAACATGTTGTAGTTTTGTGTAGATGAATGCAATTATACTCTCTATTCATATTAACTTAACTGAGAATATTAAATAAGAAATAGCACTCCCTTGTATTTTTTTTGTTATGGCATTGATAATGTATACCTACACGATATCTAAATATTATAAGCAAACTTTATTGCCATAATAAAGGTACACAGAGCTTGCGAACAGAAATATTTTTGAAAGGCATCCATTGCTCAGGCAATATGTGAAAAACTTATTTGAAATAATGCAAAGCTGACAACAGAGGACCTTTCATGGCCTCAAATGAAATAATAATGAGGAGGTTGCTCCTGTGTTGTTGGAGCCCCATGCTGTTAAATAACATTTACTTTCGATATGAGGCACAATCAGTATCACCCCCTGTTGGGTACCTAATTAAGCATAAATCAATTAAATAAAATAATTGTGCTCTGCCATGGCTAAAATCAGTCATTTGTGCATGTAAATCACACATCTGAGTGTGTGATGTAAAATGCTTTCTTTTTCCTCTTCATGTATAAAGAAGGATGGAGGAATGGCTGAGGAAGAGGAGGCAATAACATCAATTTGTTTTGTTGTGTGCAGGAAAATGCTTGAAGTGACAAGTAATTAGAAATCATGTCTTTTTAGATTGTGTATCTGTGTATACAAGAAATGGAAACAAGGGCCACCTGTTTAGACTACTACCTACCACTGAGTTGAAAACACCAGTTGGTAAATGAACACATTGGTTCTCTGCATCTCCTTACATATAAATTGATGCCATCAGTGTGTCTCCTATTTTGCTTTGTTTGTATTGACATCACATGGAATTCTATTTTATTGGGATGTACCCCAAGATAATTTTGTTGTCTTGAATCATTGAAAACAGAATCCAATAAAAGACAACTATTTAACAAATGCATGCAAGCTAATCCCTTAAGAATAAGAATACAGAGAAAGAATAAATGTATCTGTATCCATAAGAAAACGCACGGCACCTTACATTTTCATAATTTTAAAGCACAATTTCATTTAAATGTGGTACAGTCCTGTGAATGGTAGAAGCAGCAGAAGCAGTGTAGCTAACAGCACCCATAGTTTAAATCTTTATTCAATATGACAGGAGTGGTTAGCAAACCATACACATGAAGCCCTTTTCCTTATCACATTCTTGATCCTTTCCTGCACAAGGGGATAATGGGTCTACATATGCCTCACTTTTACCTATATTATTCTCTATACATATTTGTGGGGCAGATGGACCAAGCCATCAGACTGATCTGGTAAAATTGATGCAGGTTCAAAATTCCCAGGTAGTCTCATAACTGAGAACAGCAGGCCTTGGAACCAGCTCGATGCTAGGGTCTAACTGTTCTGGAACATGTAGTCATGACACCGCATTGAGAGGACCATGACAACCAATGATAAACACCTAGAGTTTTCCATGCTAATGTGGAATCTAGATAGCCTCCAGGTGTTTAGCCAATGAGCTTCCCTTCCTGTGCATCTCTTCATGCAAAAGGTATTTAATCCAGGTTCACTCTGAGTAAGATGTATGCATTCATATCCGCCATTAATAAAGGAGTATGGATGAGCAAGGACTTTCTACTTTTATCAAGGATTGCTGTGGGAGGAGGCCTTTCTCATAAAGAAGCTTGCCTAAATCATGTATAGAAGGCCTCTCTCTTCCAGACCCTCCATACTGTTGGTACTCACTGGAAATCATACTGGATTCCACACCATCCCAGGGTCAAACATCCCTTCCTGCCTGGCTTGTGGGGGAAGCACAGACCCATGAACCACCATCCTCAACTCCTCCATGCATCCAGCGATTTCTGAATGTACAGGAGATTGAGAACCATCACTGTCTCAGCCCCTACTGTTTCTCACCCAGCAGAAATATGGGCTGTGGCCCCCTATCTTGGACTGTGTTCTATTTTTTTCCTGAGCATCATGCCAGAGGTATTCTGGCATCCCAGCAGTGAAGAAGACATGCAGCCTGACACATGTGTAGCAGTTTTAAATCCATACTGCAAATCAAAATATTGGTAAACTTCCTTCTGTATGAAACCACATGGACTGCTTTGGTTGCCACTATTTACTATATAACACATTATAATGACTATTTACACAGAATTGCCTTATATTTGAAGTTTTAAGTAATGTGGAGTTTATTTAAAGGATAAAGGGGATGTGTGTGTGTATGTGTATGTATAAGTGTGTGTTCATGCCCACGTGCCTCTGTTCATGTGCACAATATGCCTGTGCATATGCATGTATGTGTGTGCATGTTTGTGATATGAAGATACTGTGTATGTTATTTAAAACATAGCTAGGCATTCTGACAGGCCATGGAGCCATCCTCCTCAAGAATGAAGAAACCTTTATGTATCTAACTGTATACCACTGAGACTCACAGGGATGCAGAGAATTTTACATAACATATAAATGTGCTTCAATCAATATCAAGATGTAAATGAAGATGGAATGTTTTTCACATAAATTCTCACCAAATGTAAACAAATAGCCTTAGATGTTTACAGGTGGTAGATTCCCACCAAGTGCCTTTCTTCCATCTTTTTACTTTTTCTTCTATCAGTTCTTTCCTCTCCCCTCACTCCTCTTCTCTCCTCTCTGCAACCCTTCTCTTTCCTACACCTTCTCCTCATGTTTCCCTTACCCAACCCTCTCTTTTTCTCCTTCTCTTGCACTGACTCTCATAAAATTCAGATTTTTGAGTCTGAATCTGACAAGTCTTCACTTTTGCTTCTAATAACTGAGATTGTTACAGTTGGGTAGCTATTAAACTTTTAAAATAACTGTGTATAATCTTATAAACTTAAAAATAACTGTGTATATAAAGAACTTAGAAGTCTCACAATATGCTTATCTATTATACCCATCATACTTACAAGCATGTGAAGATGAAATTAATTAAGCAGAAATTCAAATTATAAACCAAATTTAACTTCAATTTTGTAGTTTTCAGTCATAGTTATTATGGTATCGATAGGTAATTGTTTTTAATTGAAGAATCTACTTTCTTTATTATTTTACAGGTCAAACCAACCAAATAATTCAAAGCTTTAGTACAGCTACCTATTCTTTTCTGACACTGTCTGGGTGTGTATCCTAATTTTTAAATGTAGCAGTTTCCATAATAAATTTCAAAAAATGAAGATAAATTTCATGTCAATGGAAAAATAGTTTGGAATACTTCATCTTTAAAATGGTAAGGAAAGAAAAGTATAATAAAATAATAAAAATGAATAAAGTTTTCATATAACCAAAATATGTGATTAACTCCATAGTAAAATGCTTCAGCAAATAAAAATAATGAATTAATGCAATTTGTAGGTAAATGGTTAGATCTGGAAAATATCATCCTAAGTGAGTTAACCCAATCACAAAATAATACACATGAAATGCAATCAAATGATAAGTGGATATTAATAAGCCCAGAAGCCCTCAATACTCAAGGCACAATTAGCAAGTCAAATGATTCCCAAGAAGAAGAAAGGAGAGGACCCTGGACCTGAAAAGATTAGATCCAGTTTTGTAGACCCAGAACAGAGAAATCGTGGAGGGGGGGCAGATGATTGGGGAATAGCTGGGGGGGAAAGGAATTATGGGACATATGGTGGGGGGGGACTGGGAAAGGGGAAAGCCTTTGGAATGTAAACAAAGAATATAGAAAATAAAAATTAAAAAAATGCTTTAAAATATCTGTTTGATTAAAGAAGTTTAATCCACAAAGGTATAAGATTTTCATGTTTTATGGGCAGATTTCTAAGGCAATAAACATAATGTAATTTGAAATGTAAATTCAATATGAAGTATTAACATTGTCACAGTCCTCTATAGTTTAGAGGATTGTAAATGTTACATGAAATAAAGAAACACAGGAGAATTTGTTAAGGAGACATTAGAGTCCTCTTGTTTAATTAGAAAGTTTTCTTTTAATATAGCACATACTAAAATCACTGAATTTTTTTTAGTCTAGCCCCACTTCCCCTAATACAATGAATAAAGCCAAGGTGGAGGTAAGCTTTTTCTCTGTGATTATTTCACAAAATGCTATAAAGGAATGTGTGCACATGCATGTGAGCTCACGCACACCACCCCCCACACCCTCTTACCTAATACCCACACAAAATGCCAAAAGCCGCATTATTTCTAGCATAACCAGCATGGTACCTCCAACCCAGTCATTTGTCTTTCCTACTCCACTCTCTCTAGCTTCAATAAGCAGTTTCAAACCTTAGTTTTACCACTAAAATTTCACAAAATTATTTGCCGGTCACTGTGTGTACAATGAACAAAATTGGAATAAAAAAAGGAATTTGTCTTTAGATATTTCGTGATGCTGATAGCAAAAGGACATTCTTAGCAGCATAGCACTGTTGGGAAGAGGGAAGGATCCATGCACAAGACATCATTGAGTCATGGTATAGTATGTGCTATATTAAAAGAAAACTTTCTAATTAAACAAGAGGACTCTAATGTCTCCTTAACAAATTCTCGTGTGTTTCTTTATTTCATGTAACATTTACAATCCTCTAAACTATAGAATGAGAGAAATGTGTTATTAAATCTCTATAGTGGAAAAACACCTTAGCATGCATACACCATAAAAGAAATAGGAAGCACTGTAGAAACATGGTCTGTCATCCTGGCCTACTTTTATGTTCAACATCTGTTGTGTAAGCAAATCCACACTACCCAGTCTCCACTGCACTGAGACACAGCTCAGTAGAGAGCATGTCTGGCTTTCTCAACAATCACATGTGAAGAGCTCAGTTTTGCTGAATTTTAAATTTGATCTAATTAGTGGCTTTAAGAATAAAAATGGAGAAGCAGCTGTTCCCTGACCTTGCTTTGTAACATATACAAATTTTTCTCCAGACTCATGCAACATTTTCAGTCAAATTAATTAATGCCAGATTTTCATATTGCCGAGAGTATTGGCATTATTTTTGCTCAATGTTTTAATTATTTTTTATATTTTGCTTTTAATGATTTTAAGATTTGTAACTACTGGAATCAATTTCTGATGTGTCAGGCAAAGTCAAGCAAATACCAGTTAAAGGGAAACCATGAGTTATGAATGCTAACCTCGTGTAAGGAGGTTCGTTTGAAATGTCAGGTTAAAATGTAGACAAGGAACCAATTTGAATTCAATTAAATTTCTTAAGTAAATAACCTGTACTTTATGAAATTATTATCTTGAATATCAAATATTTGTCACAGTGTGGAACAACTTAATTTGGTAAATTTAATATACTGGGATTGAACTCCAGCAAGGACACTTTAGAGCCTGACATTTGATTGGTTTCTGTCTGTGCTGGAGAGGTGACACTGCTGTCTGAAACATGTTCTTTACTTGAATGCTAGAGCAAGGAGTTTGTGATGAAGTAAATTATTGTGCAAATGTGAAAGTTGGACCTATCAGATTTCTCGGTGTGTGGAGGAACTTTCGTCCCAAGCCTCACATGACAGAAGAAGAAGGTCATTAGCTAAAAGTCATCCCCTTAACTCCACACGGCATGCATGTTCAAACACATATCCAGACCCCTAGGCAATCCAGGAAATACATGGAAAAGTCATTTTAGAAAAAAGCAAAAGATTGGCTATATACAAACACTACACTTTACATTTTTTACAACTGTATATTTATACTCATTTTAATCTTGTGATTTTAGTTATTAAACAATCATATATGCATTTTTGTATGTGTATTTTGCCTGATGTGGTTCTCTGAAGCATGCATAAAGAAACAATGAGCTGTGCACATGAGAAGTGCTTACAGTACCAGTAAGAATTAAGGTACCCCATCCCTTTATAAATTGTGATAATGGTTTAGGCATGAGAAAGTGTTCTAGTCTGATACTTCATCTCTCACCTCTACATGGTGAAAAGATAATGATATACAAACACAAAAAAGTGAAATAATTTCTGTATGAATCAGAAATTTAAAATGCAAAACTATTTTTAAAAAATGTATGATGATTCCTTCAGTACAGATGGCCTGAAATAAACGTACATTTTTCAAAAATTTCAATTTAGTTTTTCAGGTACTAATATCAAATCTTCGTCCTTTCAAACATTTATGTTAATTGATGATTGATTACTTAATCTATTTAAATATATAATATATATTAATATATATATTTATAATAAATATATAAAGTGCCTGAGTGAAGTTTATTTTAACAGGTAAATACAAAAATAAAGTTAGACCTATAATTGGGATACATGTGCATTTTCCAGCTGAATTACATGATGCAATGTTTGATACGGTAAACAAACCTCTTCAAAGACTCTGAGAGATCCATTAAAGTTTTACAAAGAAATGTGAATAGCTATACCAGGTAACTGTAGCTGTATTGGTCCTCCTGAAGATCATTGCAGCAAAACCAACTGCAACAATGCTGAGCAAAACACACCATCATGCATTTAGGACTTTTAGTCTGTTTTTTGTTGTTTTTTTTTAATTTTTATTTTCTATATTCTATGTTTACATTCCAAAGGCTTTCCCCTTTCCCAGTTCCCCTCCCCAACTATACGTCCCATAATTCCTCTCCCCCCCTGCTCCCCCCCCCCTGGTTTCTCTGTTCTGGGTCTACAAAACTGGATCCAATCTTTACAGGCCCAGGGTCCTCTCCTTTCTTCTTGGGAATCATTTGACTTGCTAATTGTGCCTTGAGTATTTAGGGCTTCTGGGCTCATTAATATCCACTTATCAGTGATTGCATTTCATGTGTATTCTTTTGTGATTGGGTTAACTCACTCAGGATGATATTTTCCAGGTCTAACCATTTACCTACAAATTGCATGAATTCATTATTTTTAATTGCTGAGTAGTATTCCATTGTATAAATATACCACATTTTCTGTATCCATTCCTTCAGTCTGTTTTATGTGACAGGCCAAGAACTGTTTTCTTAACAGAACCGAGGAAACAAAGTACAACATCACTTGTATCATTATGTCAGCATATGGTAGAATGAGTAGCAAATGTTCACAGTTTCAGTAGCCTCAAAACATGCAGTTTTCAAATAGGAAAAAGGTAACATTTTCTCATGGCTTTAAGGTATTTCTCTTAAGAAATCTCAAATCATACTGTAATCCCCTATTGCTGTTCATCTTTTGGCAATAACTACACAAAGTAGAACTCATATATAAATTATTTAAAGCAAAAAGAATTTTTTTCAAAAAGTGGACAAATTTCTGTCTCAATAGAGAATAAAAATTAATTATGACAATGAAGTCTTTCAGTTTTATCTGAGGTGTAAAGCTGTGTGCAAAGTGGTACTTTTGTAGTGAGAATTATGAAAGTGCAGTTGTGAGACATGTTGATGCATGCCTTATTTGCAGTACTCATGAGGCAGAAACAGGTAGTTCTCTGTGAGTTTGAGGCTAGCTTGGTCTGCATAGTGATTTCCAGTATAGCCAGTATTATATACTGAGACCTTACCCAAAGAAAATAAAGAAAATATCAAAACCAAAACAAAAATATAAATTTAAATTCTAACCAGGGCATTGAAAATTTAACAAATTAAAGGAAGATGCCTGTAACTGGTGGAACACACCTTTAATTACAGAACATAGAGGGAAGAAACAGGCTGATCTCAGAGTTCCAACCAGCATTGTCTATAGAGTGAGGTCCAGGAGAACCTGGGCTACACAGAGAAACCCTATGATGTAAACAACAATAACAACAGCAGCAGCAATAATAACAGTAACAACGAATGTAGTAAAATATTTATTTTATAACCATAAATGTTAATATAAGCATAATAAATTCACTAAGACATAGCAGTACTAACATAAGAATCCACAACAATCCAAATAAAATACCTTTAAGCCACAATTAAGTGTTCAAGTTTCTAATTAGAGCAGAGTTTTACTCAACAAATGTTTCCTTTGCCATAACTACCTTTTTGTAAGCATTAATAACAATAAATTCAAGTAATTAAATATGATATATATATGTGTGTGTATATATATGTTTATGTAGTCCTATTTAATGATAGACATTTTGACTTTTTTAGCATGTGCATATATAAAATAACTGATAAAACAACATAATAATTTCTCCATTTTGGAGTTGAACTATTATAAAAAGTAAAACATTCTGAGTTCTCCTGATTTTTATTTTATACACATGTTTCATGTTTTCATGTATTTACATTCATACATGCTCATGGCCAATGGAGGTCATGTGGGGATGGTGAGTCTTTTGTAACTGGACTTGGGACAATGTATGCTACCATGTCTTCTGGTTCTCTGCAAGAATAGCAAAGTCTTTACTGCTGATCTCCATTCCAGATTAAGATATAGAGTTATTAAAGACATTTTTTCTACTCAATTGCATTTCTTGGGATAAGTTACATTACATATATACATATATATATACATATATACATGTATATATGCACATATATAGATATAGATAGCTACATAGATACATATGTACATATATGTACACATACACACATGTACATAAGTACATGTGTACATGTATATAGAAAATATGTATATACATACATGTACACATATATACATATATACTTACATACATATATACATATATCACATATGAAGTGAAGTCTTTGAAGCAGTAATCTGAATTTTTGTATGATTTTCAGAGCTTACAATCTTTAGATTGTCCCTTTTGTAAGTAACATATGCAAACATATAAGAGGATTATTTATCACATTAATAATGTAGCTCCAGTGAGTTAAAAGTGCACTTTCCTATTCAATCTGGGTGGGAGAGCCATAGAGATACAGTTGCCTGATAAACTTAATATTTTGGTATTGCAGTTGCTCATATTCAGGTCTTGCAAAATGACATTCTATCAGAATGTTTTTTATTCTTAGATTTTAACAAAATTTGGAGTATAAAAATAAATAAATAAATCATTAAATGATTAAATTAAAAATAATATTACCAACTATCAATAATAACTGACTCTATACAACAAGAATTATTTTTATAAATAGATATTCAATAATGTACAAAATTTTGGAGAATAAAATCTTCCATTATAAACATATTATAACATAAATACATATTACTCACACTTATAAGTATTAAGTAACAATGTAAGTTATTATAATAATTAGAAATCTTTTAAATTACAATGAAATTTTAAAATAATTTTAGAATGGCTGTGCTAGATTTAAAATCTATAATCACTGTATGAATTGCCAACTTATATTACTTTATAAACATATTGAAAAATCTGAATATTATTGAAGTTATTGTCTATTAATTGAAAACATGGTTAATAGTGGTTAACATCACTAGGTAAATGTTAACCAGGCTTAGAAACACAATGCGGGTAAAATAGGTTATATAAAATAAAATAATGACTTAATATATTTTCCATTGTTTAAACAAAAATACAACTAAACCGGTTCCCATCACTACTGAGAGTTCCTAGCAAAAAGGAAAAAATTGAATGATATACACTTTTCTTTATAAAATATTTTGAGTATGTAATTGTGATACTTTTATCATAACTAAAATCTAGGTAAATAATTTTTTGAAAATTAGGTCAGCATACTCAAATGTCTTTTCCAAATTGATGTAATATTTTAGCAATACTTTTATTTTAGTGTCAACAAAACATTTCCACACAGTAATAAACTGTAATTTAACAGATATTAGCTTAAACAAAGTTCATAACACATGGTGCACGATATAAGTTTAGTCAATCAATAAGATTAAACTCCATCAAGAAAAGGGAAAATGCTAATCAAGACAATTGCAGTTCCATGGAGCATGACCATAATGCTTTGCTTCTAAATTTATTAATTATAGATTACTTTTGATAGGGTTTCTGGTATAGCAAAGAAAAATGTGGAAGGTCTATTTACCTAACTCCAGGGTAATATAACAGTTTAACTTAATGAAATGCTATCCAAAATTTAATATGAACATTTATGGTCAAATTTATTGTTTACCTGAAATTCAAATTAAACTAAGCATCCCTTATTTTATCTGTTAACTAGAATTTTGGTGATCTTAACTTCAGAAGAAGTAAAATGACTGGGATCTTAGTTTAGACATGCCTTGGTTAAAACTCACAGTATGTGTGATTTTTTTTCTCTGCTGTGGTTTATTCTGTAGTACACATGATTATTTAAGAGAGATACCTCTATTATTTCAAAATCTTAAATTTTCCTAATCAAATTTCACGTCTCCATTCCTTTACTATATGTGAAACTGAGGAAAGGCCTTCGGTGTTTTTTTTTTTTTTGAATATTTTATTTATTTACACTTCAAATGTTATCCCCTTTCCTCGTTTCCCCTCTGAAAACCCGCTATCCTATCTCCTCCTTCCCATGCTCACCAACCGACCCACTCCCACTTTCCTGTCTTGGCATTCCCCTATACTGGGGCATTGAGTCTTCTCAGGACCACAGGCCACTCATCCCTTTGTTGTCCAACAAGGCCATCCTCTGCTGCATATGCAGCTGGAGCCGTGAGTGGCTCCATGTGTATTCTTTGGTTGGCGGATTAGTCCAAGCTCCTGGGAGCTCTGAGGGTACTGCTTGGTTCATATTGTTGTTCTGCCTATGGAGCTGCAAGCTCCTTCAGCTCCTTGGGTCCTTTCTCTATCTTCTCTATTGGGGACCCTATGCTCAGTACTCTCAGGTTGGCTGAGAGTACCCATCTCTGTATTTCTCAGGTACTAGCAAAGCCTCTCAGAAGACAGTTATATCAGGTTCCTGTCAGCAGGTGCTTGTTGGCATCCACAATAGTGTCTGGCTTTGGCGACTCTATATGGGATGAATCTCCAGGTAGGGCAGTCTCTGGATGGTCTTCCCTTCAGTCTCTCCCCCACACTTTGTCTCTGCATCTCCTCTCATGGGTATTTTGTTCCCGCTTCTAAGAAGGACCAAAATATCCATACTTTGATCTTCCTGCTTCTTGAGCTTCATTTGGTCTGTGACTTGTGTCTTGGGTATTCCAAGCTTCTGAGCTAACATCCACTTATCAGTGAGTGCATACCAGGCATGTTCTTTTGTGATTGGGTTAACTCACTCAGGATATTTTCTAGTTCTATCCATTTGCATACGAATTTCATGAATACATTGTTTTTAATAGCTGATTAATATTCCATCGTGTAAATGTACCACATTTTCAGTATCCATTCCTCTGTTGAGGGACATCTGGGTTCTTTCTGTCTTCTGGTTATTATAAATAAGGTTGCTATGAACATAGTGGAACATGTGTCCTTACTACATGTTTGAGCATCTTCTAGGTTTATGCTCTGGACTGGTATAGCTAGGTCCAAAAGTGCCAGTATACACCAAAGATGTGGGCAGGCAATTATCAGGTTAATAATAGTGAAGCATAGCAGGAGATAAAGAGTGTCCTTTCACCTTACAACAAAGTAAAATGGGTCAGAAATGATTGCCTCTCAATCATCTTCAACATCAGGATAGTTTTGTTGGTGCTGATAAACATAAAAACAATCACTCTTTGTACAATTCTGATTCTACCTTCCAATGCCATAAGATTCCCATCTGCAACAGCCAATAATGGAGAAGTTTTGTTGGCTCTGGATCTGCAGGTGAGACAATTTCTCCCCCACCTACACTTCTGCAAAGTACAGGAATAATCAGGCCAGTGTTCTGCTCTAGGTGTGTACTTTATTACAGATGTCTGTGGAAGTTTATCTTGTCTGATCTTTGAACTGTGTACTTTAACTTACAGTTTAGATAAACATAAATAATTTAGAATATTAATAGAGTACATCAGAACCATCATATAGCCATCTCTTACAATGGCAAGGACAGTCACATCTCTACTTATCTAAAGAAGTCTCAGGTTGGCATAATCTATTCTTTTCCTTACAGGAACTGACTTCTCCAAGTTGTTCCAAGCTGCCCTTCATAGAATACATGGGCCAATATAATGACAATTCCTGGGTTTATAATATGTGTCACAACTAAAGAGCAAGAATCTCATAAGATTAAATATTATTTTCATGCCTTACTCTCCTTTTTGTTTAGTTCACAATGAGATATGTCGGCATATAATTAATCGTCAAGTGACCACTGTTAGTAAATAATGAAAGCATGTATTCATGATTCCCTTTGACTATTCCTTAGATGTAAGTCCCTATTTGAAATTTTCTCTGAGATCCCTTGATACCTGACACTTGGAGATAATTGAATATGTGACATTATGAAGGGTAACTGCTGACATCTGATGGAGCAGAAAAATAAATAAAAACCTATTAAATAAAATGAACAGTTGGTTCAAAGTCATCACAACAAAGGCTACATATATTTAAGATGTTATAATTAATTTAAAATTTTCTTTAGGCAATTCATTTCCTAATGTTTCTAATGTTGTTCACTGGTAGAGAACAAGAGTGTAAATACACAAGAGATTAGAATGGATTCTTTTGTTTATTTTCCTTAGTAATCCTTATGAAATAAAGTAAATAATTCTCAAAATGAATAATATATACTTGATTATACAACTGAAACTTTGAGTCATTTAAGCATTTGGTGAACCAACATCATCATACCTCTAATAACATAACAAATTCATTGGTAAAGAACTTTGTTCAGTTTTATTTTGGTGTGTGTGTGTGTGTGTGTGTGTGTGTGTGTGTGTGTGTTTGTGTGTGTGTGTGTAATAGTGAGAGAGCATATGATTAGCAAAAACAAATGAAATTAGTTTTAAATTTCTCTATGAAAATTTTTTAAGAATATGAAAATGTATTTTCTGACTTTCACAAAATGATTAGAACACTTTAAAAACTTGAAAATATTAAAGCCATTATGCATATTTTATTTTATAATATAAAAATATCATTCTGCATTGTGTTAGAAAAAATATAGATTCTTAAAAATCATTGACCTTAAACTTGAATGTGGAGAAACTCCTTATTGTTGCTTGCATCTCATAGTTAATTTGTTATATTTAAGACATAAATATCATTAAGAAAGATTATTAGATATCTGCAGTACAATTATATTTGACTGGATAGGAATTATGGGAAGAGGACTTAGTAGTGTCTGGAACACATCAAATTAAGTACATAATTGCTGATTAGAGAAAATCCCAAAGCTTAAGCTTCCATTTCTCCCACTTTTATAAACCACTGTGTCTCATCTGTTTTCTTTTCCTCCAGCAACAACATAGACACCATCTTTGAACACTCTGGTCTTCTTATGCTTAAGTGGAGATTAGTGGATGATGCATTGTCACTTTTAGCAATCATTGTCAAAAAGAAAAATATATTTCACAATGTTTCCCTGATCTCAAATGGTCCTTGTCATATTCTTGGTGGATATATCTGCTGCATCATTAAATGAGAGGATTAGAATAATATGTAATGGAAATACATTTTGTAGATAATACACAGATAAATTATGGAAGTGAAAATTGTGGGAGATATAAGGCTTTCGTCAAATGTTTGCTGCAGTAGGCTTGACTGGGAACATGAGAGCATGTTCAATATCACATGGGGTCACAAAGGGTCTAATGTGGATTTTATCATGACACAAATATCTTGTTACCACTAGCGAGATACAAATCAAATTGCCATGTGTTATCACTGGAAACAGGAAAACTGTTATAAAATAAAGGTAAAAAGAAACAAATATTGGTTAGCTCAATCCTGTGATGGGATCCAGGGCATCTTGAGCTACAATGTAAGTTCCTGACCCAACATAAACAAAAACAACAAAAGACATGTATATGCATATGTATACGTATATGTGTTTGTATACATGTATATGTATATTCTATGTGTCAACTTATACTGCAGATGGAAATGTAACTTGAAAAATCCATCTTGAAAGGCAGTTATAAAATTACTAATGAGTTCCAGAGACTCCACTTTCAAGTATTCACCCAAAAGGAATCAAGATGACTATAGATGAACTCCATCCGCATTCCCAAGTTCATTGCAGCATTTATTTCTAATAACGACATCATAAACATTAACCAATATTTCTGCTAGTGGATAAATGGTGAAAATAAGATACTCAGAGACTAGAATATTACTTAACCATGAAAGTGAATTTGAGCTTGTTTTTTATAGCAAAAGTCTGGAAGACAAATATGATAAATGAGAAATCTTACTCAGAGAGACAAGTGTTTGATGATATGAGTTGGATATAGAATCCAGAAATAAAGAAAACTTATAGAAAACAGAGTAAAGTTTTGGGAATATAATCTTGGGAAGGAGGGGAAATTTTAGTGAAAGTGCATTCGTTTTAGTCAAGATGAGAAAACTAGGGTAATCATGAATAGGAGGAAAACTATGGATAAAAAATAATATTGCACACAGTGGTTACTTACAGAGAGTATTCATTACAAAAAAACAAGTGGTAACTACACGT
The DNA here is from genome assembly GCA_964023405.1 of Apodemus agrarius. Taxonomy (NCBI): domain Eukaryota; kingdom Metazoa; phylum Chordata; class Mammalia; order Rodentia; family Muridae; genus Apodemus; species Apodemus agrarius. The sequence goes on along the minus strand of OZ030006.1, from coordinate 71,141,653 downwards.
CTATGTGAATATGATTATTGGGTTGAACTAATAATTTCACTGCTCACAAACATTTGAAAATATCACTTTGCTTATTGGAAGCCAAAAGTTGGTTTTGGTTTCATTTTGTTTTGTTTTGCTTTGTTTTGTTTAATCCTATCTTAGCAAGGAACATAACCTAACTGCATGATCTAAATTCTGTAGTGATAGCAAACTAGATCAACAGCCTTATTTAAACAGACACCAATCCATTGTGGAACTCTTCTGAGGGTGTGCTATTATCTCTTTGATGTCACGCTGTCTAAAATTGTGGTTACTAATGAGCCTTGAGTTTGAGGTACTACCAAATTGGAATTTCTTGTGTGAGATAAATCTCCTTTTCTCTTTTTTTTAATTAGATATATTCTTTATTTACATTTCAAATGATTTCTCCTTTTCTGGTTCTTCTCCCTCTAAAAATCTCATAATCCATCTCCTCTTTCCCTGTCCCCCAATCAACCCTCTCCAGCTTCCCTGTCCTGGTATTCCGCTACACTGCAGCATTGAGCATTTCCAGGACCAAGGGCCTCTCCTCCATTTAATGTCCAACAAGACCATCCCTGCTGCCTATTCATCTGGAGCCATGGGTAATACCATGTGTACTCTCTGGTTGATGGTATAGTCCCTGGGACCTCTGGAACTTCTGGGTGGCTCATATTGTTGTTCTTCCATGGTGATGCAAACCCCTTCAGCTCCTTGGGTCCTGTGCTCAGTTCAATGGTTGGCTGATAGTGTCCCCCTCTGTATTTGTCATGCACTAGCAGAGCCTCCCATGAGACAGCTATATCCGGATCCAGTTAGCAAGTACTTGTGAGCATCAATAATAGTGTCTGAGTTCGGTAACTATATGGGATGGATCAGTAGGTGGGGTAGTCTCTGGCTGGTCTTCCCCTCAGACTCTGCTCCACACTTTGTCTCTTTATCTCCTTCTGTGGGTATTTTGTTCCCCTTCTAAGAAGGACCAGAGTATCAATATCTCTTAATATCTTCACTTGAGGCATGAATTTCTTAATATTCTTTTTGTTTCCATTTCGAATGTTTACTTTGGTAAAAAAGCCAATAGTTTATATCCTTTTCTGATGTGAGCCACTGAGGATTAAATAACTTAAATAATTTAAAATTATGCGGCTGTAAAAAGGTGACCTTCCAATTGAATTAACTGTCTTTCTGTTTGTTGATAAGCAATGGGAACATGAATGAATAACTATGCCAACTGTGATATATATATATATATATATATATATATATATATATATATATATCAAACGTCTCAGAAGCCATATTAAACTAAATTTTGAAAATTCCAAAGATGAAAATGGAGACTTTTTAAATCAAATTTTCAAAATTTGTTTCTTTTGTTTTAATAAAACTAGATATACAATTCTTATATTCCACAGTTAGTACCATTAGCCACCTGCCTGATGTAAAATAGTTCAAAATGAATATTTAGTCAATATAGTCATTCTATTGTTTAAAAGAAGAGGCACATGGCAGAGTGAAAATAGAACTGTATAGTACTTGTTTAGCTTGCATTGCCCTTAAATTGCAATTGTGTGCACACTTAGCTCAAAGGAATAGAACCATGGGGTGCTATAAATATTAAAAGTGACTTTTCCCTCCAAATACCCTTGAAGCATTGAGTTTAAGGAGTGGTGAAAATCTCTCCCTTGATCCTTTCATCCCAAATGAGATTTTATTGTCTTCATTATGATCATGTCAACTTTTAGTGCTAGCAATATAAAATAAGTGGCCTCATAGCTGTGCATCTTGTGTAGGACAGTTGTTCCAATTTTATATTTTGTCACATGGGAAAATAATACATTGAAATACAAGTGTGCTTGGGATGCACAGTGTTTGATTTTACACCCTGACAGCCAAGCCAAAAGGAATTCAGGAAAAAATCCTTTCATGAGAAGACTAGACACCCGTAGATCACATGGTACTCACAGGCAGACGTACTCTGTGCCTTGTGAATAGAGTTTGGCTAAAGCTGGTTCAATCATGAGGCAGATAGAAAAAAATAATTTTGTGAGTTGGCTGCCAGCAAGGGCTGTCTGGGCTGTCATAATTTAAATATTAAAATTCATCTCATATCTAATCTATGGGGCTCTTGCTTTTAGTGGCAAAGATTTGATTTACTCATCTGTCTCTGCACCTTACCAACTCCTGGCGGCTATAATGTGTCATCAGCATATACAAAATTATAAAGGAATAATAAACTGAAATGTTTCAACTTAGAACACAAAAGACAATACTGACAGGAAAGGGACAGTGCTGTCCTACATGGACTGATAGCTGTTTGAATTACCTTGACATCAGTAAATGATACTCACTATGATAGACCTGATTCATTCACAGCTATGGTAAGGTATATAGATTCTAGAACATCATAAGGGCCATGTGCAAAGATAGCTACTGACTTGTGTAGATGTTGCTTTATTCACTTTGAATAACTTTGAAAAACTGAACAGAAATAAGAATGATTGATTTTCTAAATAATATACATGCATTATGAGAAATGTACTCATGTGTTCTTCCAATAATGCTGCCACTTCATAAACATGCATCCCTATCTTTATTATTAGGTGTGTGTGTGTGTGTGTGTGTGTGTGCGCTTGTGTGTGTGTGTGTTTGTGTATCTTCTTAAGGAAAGTTAAGAAAAAGATATGTGAGAATATTTGCTAAGTCTGAGTCCAAATGTTACCTTAATCTCTTAATTTTAAAATTTGATGACAATAATCAACTAATGTTTTAATACTATTCAACCAGATTCAGGGTCTGACCCGAAATAAACACAGATATTATGTTAAAATGTTTTCCAGTTTGTATAATTCTTTTGATTGTGAATGATAGGGTTATAGTTATAGTGAGATGATTGCCTAAACACCTTAATAAGTAATGATAACATGTTCATTGTAAGTTCTTTGAAAGGTAAAGTTATTTATGATTACCAGAACTATGCTTATATAATATATTGTTATTCTAATATTAAAATCAGTGTTCACAGTTTTTCTTGTAGAAAGATAGATAGATAGATAGATAGATAGATAGATAGATAGGTAGGTAGATAGAAGAAAGTAAAAGAAATCAACCTTTCTAGTGCCACTGTGGACTTCTATGCCGTAGGGTCACATTTGCTTTCATATTTATGTGTCTGATGCTTGGGTGTGGGTGTGTCTGCCATCTCTCATTGTCTTAGCTGGAATTCTATGTAGGGATTACACAAAGAATGACAATAAATAACTATGAGTCAGCAGAGAAATGAGGGGCTGAGAAGATAATTTACTGGGCAAAGTGCTTGCTGTACAAGCATCAGATCCCCAGAAACACCTTTAAAAATTAGGTTTGATGGTTAGTGCTAGAGAAGTGGAGACAGGAGGATTGATTGCCTTGGGCTCACTAGCCACATACACTATCTAAAGACATAGGTTCCAAGGTGAATGAGAGACCCTGTTTTGTAAGATAAGATAGAAAGTAGCTAGAAGCATGAACCCAAGGCCAAACTTTGGTCTCTATAGGGAACTACAAATCCCATATTACACAGACATCATACACAATTAGATACCTCATACATGTGTATATAACTCCACAATACAGAAAATAAATATGACACATGAGTCTGGCATAAGTCTCCCAAGCCAGGAAAGCAATGTCAGACAGATGGAAATGGTATGCGACATTTGATTGCCTTAGATTGATGACAGGGATATTACATTAGTGAATACTTACTGTTTTAAACCTTAGGTCACTTGGCTTTTATTGTGAGTCACTTATATTTATGATGATTTTTCTACTTCTTAATTATTTTAGTGGCTTTCAAATTTGAATTAAATCTATGCTGAGCTTTTCATTTTGGTTTAATAAACTCTAGATTATGAATCATTACATTCTCTGTTTATTTTTTTACTCAATCATTTTCAAATTTGTTTTTATTATTAAATACTTTCATGTATGCACACATATAAAATTACTGTGTCCTCTTTTACAAAATATGTTAATTTAAGGGGTGATAAAAGAGTCATTTCAAAAGTTCCAGATTACATTGCAAAGAGAATGTAAACTTATGTGAGAGAAAAAGTTAAAAACAAGATTTAATGGTAGTCAAGGAGTCCAGAGTAGAAGAATTAGGCAGGTAATATATCAATGTTCGGGGTAATTCCCTACTACCTGTATTTCACTCTCCATAGAAAAGCTATGCTAGTTCAATTTAGCCGATTTCTGCTCATTCATACTTATGATTTCTCTTAACTGGGAACACTTCTTCTATAATGCCCACAGTTTCTCCATGGAGTTTCAGAAGATCTAGGATGCTCATGCAAATTATATAACCTTGTATATGTATTTTAAATTCAACCAATCTCTGCAACAAGTGGCTGGAAATGGTGAAACTTTATATCATCAGAGATTTACTTGTCCATAGCATGTTCATTTGAAGAGGAAATCCTTTAGGGAAAATGGCAAAATGAAAATATCTGAGACATTTGGAATGCTGGGAAAACCTGAAGTGGACTGCATCACAGATAAACTTCACTAACTTTATTCACTTGTATTTTTAAGATAAAGTGGAACATGAAAAGAACTGTTCCCAGCAAGAATGTCTTTACCATAAAATCAGGAATTTTCTAGTTTTAAGAAGTCAGTTATCTGTAGAAGCTTTAGAATTAGTAAAATATTCTTTTGACCTAATTTACATAGGTACCCTCTTTAGCCTTATCCCAGAAATAAATTTAGCCTGTGGTTTTTCTTTGCTGGAGCCCATTCCTTTGTCGACACTGCTATTTCCAAGTATATCAGAGATTGTTACTGTGGATGATATCTTGAGACTGTTGTGTTCATCACTATTAGATGCTGCCTAAAGATACCAGAGTGCTTGGCAGGAAACTGCCCTAGCAGTTTTATGAGGGAGTTTTTACTTTTGTTATTTTCATGTATATATATGGCAATGAACATTTTCATATATTTTCTGCTCATCTACAATCTATACTTACCCTCTTAAGGGCACCACAGTACTGTGAGTGTTATCTCAAAAAAAGAAAAGAAAGAGAAAGAGAGAGAGAGACAGAGAGAGAGAGAGAGAGAGAGAGAGAGAGAGAGAGAGGAGAGAAAGAGAGAGGGAGAAAGAAAGGAAGGAAGGAAGGAAGGAAGGAAGGAAGAATTAAAGAAAGAAAGAAAGAAAGAAAGAAAGAAGGAAGGAAGGAAGGAAAGAAAGAAAGAAAGAAAGAAAGAAAGAAAGAAAGAAAGAAAGAAAGAAAAAAAAATATATTGTGGAACACCAACAGAGAGATATCAAGAGATTAATCCCCCCATTCTTTCTATTAATTGCAATGTTAGGATCCAGGCAGTATATTCATAAGTGACCTTCAGATGAAATATATTAAGAAGAAAACTAAAATCTTAACAAAACACGAGTGGATATTTCATGTTTACATGCAAGTGGACCCCCATTGTTGTTTTGTCAAGAAAAACCTGATGCTTATCTCATCTGTTTATATAAGGCAAATCATTCTGTCTTGGCACCTTTATGAATCACAAGCAACACAGTGTGTTCCTGCACACAACAAGGTAAGTACAGTTGGAAGCTTTACAGGAGGCCAATAGCACTGAGTATGCTGAGGCCTATGGTTCTTGCTCATCTGGAACACTACAAATACGTTCTAAAAATGAACACTCACATTCACCGACTGCCCCACCATTTCTCTCACAATGGTAATCAGTGAATTTACACACTCAGATTCCCAGTGCATATCCTTTTCTTATGAGTGATAGTTCACTCACTAGAATCTGCTTATTTTCTTTGTCAACAAAAGAAAACAAACAAAGAAGCTAACAAACCCTTAGAGCATGTTTAAGTATTTCACATTATTGGTGTTGGTCTTTGAGTGCAGCCCACCTCCCAATCCTTACTGCCTCCACTGATATCTTCAACACTGATGTGAAGTAGAAACTTAAGGTTATTTGGAGAGTCAGTTGGATGGTCTTTTGCTGGGGTCAACATTTAGCTGAAGTAGACATAGGTGAAAGACTAAGGCAGACTCATGAAGACATGTTTTGTTGAAAGACACAGGAGAGAGCTTGTTCTGCTAAAACAAGCACATAAAAGGACACGTGAGGAAAGATTCTTTGCTACTAGACTCACATATTGGTCCACCTTACCTTGCATAGTTGAGCTGCATTTGACAGGACTCCATAGGGAGAAATGCACCAAAAAACCAGCCTTATTTATAATAGACAGAAACTGGAAAGAAACCAGATGTCCTTCAACAGAAGAATGGATACAAAAAAATCTGGTACATTTACACAATGGAGTACTACTCAGCTATTAAAAGTAATGAATTCAGAAATTCTTATATGGATGGAACTAGAAAATATCATCCTGACTGGGGTAACCCAATCACAAAAGAACACACGTAGTATGCACTCACTGGTAAGTGGATATTAGCTCAAAATACTCAAGATACAATTCTCTTCAACATGAAGCTCAAGAAGAAGGAAAACCAAAGTGTGGGTGCTTCAGTCCTTCTTGGGAAGGGGAACAAAGTACTAAAGGGAGCAATTGTGGAAGGAAATTGTGGAGCAGAAACTGAAGGAAAGGCCATCCAGAGACTGCACCTCCTCGGGATCCAACCCACATACAATCACCAAGCCCAGATACTATTATGGATGCCAAGAAGTATATGGTGACAAAAGCCTGAGATAGCTGTCTCCTGAGAGGCTTTGCCACAGCCTGACAAAGAGACAAATGCTCATAGTCAACCATTGGCCTGAATACGGGGTCTCCAATGGAGAAGTTAGAGCAAGGACTGAAGGAGCTGAAAGGGTTTGTAACCCCATAGGAAGAACAACAATATCAACCAACCAGACTCCCCAGAGCTTCCAGGGACTAAGCCATCAATCAAGGAGTACACATAGAGGGCCATGGCTCCAGGCACATATGTAGCAGAGCATGGCCTTGTTTGTGTATCAATGGGAGGAGATGACCTTGGTTTTGTGAAGGCTCAGTGTCCCATTGTAGGGGAATTCAACTGGTGCTAGAATGGACCAAAGAAAGCATCATTGTGGGGGAGTAAAAGAACAGGGAGGTAGGAGGGGGTGGATGAGGGAGCAGGGGGAGGGGAAAGGGCATGTGGGACCTTTGGGGGTGGGGAACCAGAAAAAGGGAAATGAATTGTAAATATAGAATATATCCAATAAAAAAATAAAAAAACTCAAACCAATACAAGAAATTATACCTCCCATAATATTTAAGTTAGAAGAAAAATATGAGAAAGTTGTGTAAAAGTACACTGTAATTATATTTCCAATAGCAGCTGTACTTCTGGTATCTTCTCTTGGTATGTTATACTTCTGCTTGCTAGTTTTGTTCAATTTTATTCAATTCCAATGTCTTAGGAATTCATACAATTTTCGAAGTTAGAAATTACTCTATCTCATTCCCTGAAATTCCTCTCCTGTTAATGTTACCCACAGGCATACTATGTTTATCAAATGTAATAAATTAACATCAGTTCAGTGTTATTAAAAACTCCATAAAATATAAAATACTTCTCTAATAATATGCACAGTTTTGATAAACTGTCTGAGGTCCTATCAAAACCCACATAACATAACCCGCTATTTCATAATCAGTTAAATTAAAAATTAGAACAAAGAATTCTTTACTGTAAAATAGACTACATTAGTTATGTGACAGCCAGATCATCTGCCTATAAAGCTACATGCTGGCACAGGGAGAATACATGGTCTCCCTGGTGTGCTGAACTTTAGTAAAACAATTAAAATTGGTGATATAATACATGAATATTTTATGTATCTCTCAGTGACAAAGCCTAAAGTGTGTGCACCGTGGATATTACAGTTGTTGTCAACAGGTACACTGGTCCTAGGTTGTGTGACAAGCAAGGTTTGCTTGATATCTTCCTTTTCCACCCCAGTCCTTTTTCTTTATCACATAGCCCTACCTGTATGTTCATTTTTCTCTGGCCTTGTCAACTAGAGGTGACTACCTGTCCTAAAAGCATTTAAAAAATTCTTCATGTGTATGTATGACTGTGAGTGTATGATTACTATGAGCATCTGATTTCTTGTGCATGTGACTGCAGGTGTATATGACCGAAGGTGTGTTTGTATCACGGTTGTACATGTAATACATACATGTGAAAGTGAGATAATACAACCTCAAGAATCACTTCTTTCCTGTGGGTCTGAAAAAAATCAAATTCAGTTCAAGCTTAACCTTCTCACTGACCTAGAGGGGTATTGTTTGTTTGTTTTCATTGAAAAATAAGGACTCTTTAGGGGACTGGAGATGGCTCAGAATCAATAATCAGGGTTCGAGTGGTCTCACAGAGACTGAGTCAGCAGCCAGCAGCCTACATGGGTCTGCACAAGGCCCTCTAAATACATGTTGTTATTTTACTTGGAGTTGTTGTTAGACTCCTAAAATTCAGAGTGGGGTGTCTGACTCTTTTGCCTGCTTGTGGGCCTTTTCCCCTCTTACTGGGTTGCCTCATCCAGCCTTGATGTGAGGATATGTGCCTAGCCTTAATGCATACTTTTGTGCTGAGTGAGGTTGACATCACTTGGGGGCCTGAAGGGGAGCAGAGGGACAGTGGGTCTGGGGGAGAGGTTCAGCGAGAGGTAGAAGAAGGAGAAGTGGGAGGGAGGCTTTGGTCAATGGTCTGGATGTTTGGTGTGAGAGAGAAAAAATTAAAACAACAGACAGGCAACTTAAAAAAATTGTTATGAGCAAGTATTGTTCTTGTAGAGGGCAAGGGATGATTTCCCAGCAATAATGTTTGCTGCCTCACAACAAACTCCAACTCTACCTCCAGGAAATTTGACACCTCTGGAGTCCCATATGCACCTGAACTCACATGCACATATGTCTACACATGCTAATAAACTGAAAGAAAAAAAATGTCTTAAGAAAAAGAAAGGCTATCCAATCTAGTAAGCTTTTATGTATTCTGCAGAATTGGTGAAACACTAAAATGCTGTATAGTTTTTCATCCTTCTTATTACCAGTATGTGACACAGATTACTTATAAGAAAGCGGAGCTAGTTCCTGGTTTTTTTAGTTCAGTCTAAGATAGGATGGTCTTATCAGGATGTCGTAGGTGTGAGCAGCAGACAGTGGCAAATCATGACTGAAGTACACAAAGAGGCTGATAGCCATATGTCATCGAAGATAATAAGGATGGCCACCAGAGCCAGGGCTGCTCATTGTACAACAACCCTCTTGAGGGCTATCATAAGAAACATTGTTTTTCATTATAGATAAGTGCAAAATATGATTTATAAAGAAAGTATAAAAGCCAGTGAGAAGCCCCATTGCTTCTATTCCAAATGGCTATTCTAAGTGTATAAAAGTTCATTGAGATGTAAAGACTTTGGATGTGGTTACATCAACATATGGATTTTTTTATGTGTAACCTTTCTATAATAAAGTTTGCCTGAAGACCTAATAACAGAAATATCCCAAGTGGTGCTCTCTCTCTCTCTCTCTATATATATATATATATTGAGAGGTATGCCTTAGGAGTATATATATATATATATATATATATATATATATATATAGGAGTATATATATATATATATATATCCTCCTAAGGCATACCTCTCAAAGATTTCATGACCTCAAGTTAGTGCCCCTCAGGATTCCAAGTCTCTTATCTCAGGGAATCTTGGGGACACTTCTACCACATCCTAGGGTTTCAAATCTTTAGGATTTGTAAACGTTGTCTTTATAGCCAGATGCCTATTCATATGATGTTGATACCTTTGTATATATGAGCTCTTGGTAGAATATCCCCTCTCAGCATGATTTTGCCCTGTCTCATAGCACTGTGGTTAAGACCTCGCTGAGGGTTCTGCAACTTCTTTCTGTTTTAATGCCACAGTGAAATTCAATATGCCTTCCATATTGCATTTAGCATGTTTTTGTGTTTATAGTGGCCATGGATAGAATGCCTTCTTTCCAAGAGTCTGATGTATGCTACTTAGAGTATTTAGCATGGCGATTCTACTGACACTACATGTTCTTAGAAAGGGAGAAATGTAAAACTATAAGAGGAACTTAAGCAAATTGAAAAGTGAGACCTTGGCTCAGATAGTAAGAGGTCCAGAGGGAAATTATAATATTCTAAAGAACATGTCAGAAAACTGCTTACCTTTAGCTCATTTTAAAGTAAAAAAAGACAGAGGGTTCCCCTGCATGAATGACTTCAGAACCCACAGCTAATCCTGTGACAATCAAATAAATCATGTGAATCTATGCACTTAAAATTTTCACCAGGTTTTATTTTGTCTTTATTTTTTCATCTCTATCTTCACTATGACCAACCTATTCCTTCCTATATTTTAATGAATATGCCATAAGATCTAAATTGTATTATCAATTAAAACATAAAATCAACACAAATAAAAATTATCTCACTGTGGTCACCATTTTTCCTATTTATATTTCAGTGTGAAATATTTTACACTGTTGGAGATGGCTTTT
>OZ030006.1:70993631-71126131 GCA_964023405.1 Apodemus agrarius | reverse complement strand
CAACAGAATCAATCATTTGGTCATTTCTCTCAACTAGAAATTAATTTTGTATCACTTCTAATTTAGTTAATTTGTTTGTGGAACAGAATTGGTCTCCTGTTAATGGATTATATTAAAATGAAACACTATAAAAATTGATGCTCAAATTTCATCTGAATCAAAGAAATTTACTTAGACTAATTTACCTATGTAAATAAACACATGCACTTTGAATGTGAAAAATCTTCATATTGTGCTTGTGTTACTTATACAGCATGTCTGTCTTAAAGGAAACTTTTCCAAGGAATAATGAATCTAATTGATTAATTTTGAAGGTTAACATAGTTTAATCACAATTATTTCTATTGTTTTGTATTAAGTATATTTCTTTTTTTTCTTTTTTTTATTTTATCTTATTTTTATTTTTTTTATTTTTTTGTTATTATTATTTTTTATTTTCTATATTCTATGTTTACATTCCAAAGGTTTTCCCCTTTCCCAATAGAATCAAAACGAAAATGTATATTTGTATTAGAAGTTTTATAGTTTGTGATGGATTATAAGCCAATGGAACAAACTACTAAAATATCAGAATCCTGTGTTTATTATTTATGTATAAAGATGTTTATGCTTTCATTGACCAAAATTTTAAATCTTAGCTCCAGTTAGATTAAGTAAAAATCACCAGTGATTGACAGATGAAAAAAATGAAAACTGGACCAGAAATCTAGCAGCTTTGCCCTGGATGAATATTTACCTTGATTGTAGCAAGTAAATATAATCACAGTAGTAACAATTGAATATAACAGGCAGTAGTTATAAATAATTTCATTCCTATCTCACATGATAAAATATAAACATAGTATAGATTTAAAATACCAAAACCCATAAAGAAGTCAGGCATTTTAAACCAAGAAAATAGTTTTCTGTCATAGTTATATTTTTTTACCTCCATCCCTTTCAGGACTAGGAAAAATTGCTTTAGCTATGGGCAGTAGGATAGTATCTTTTACTTGGCTTAAGAAAAAATAAAGCAAAACAGGCAATTAGTAATAGTTCAAATCACATACATACACACACAAATATACATACATGCACACAGAATTGATACAAGCCCAACTTTCAGTTTAACATGTTATTAGAATAATATCAACATAAATTACATATTCTCTGTTGTTCAAATGAAATGTACATTTATTAATATTTACCATGTTAGTTATGAAGACCTCATATAAAGATATCCCAAACAGCTGTGTAAATGAAGTATTTTTATTAAAAGATATTGAGCATGCCCCCTTTTGTATTAGTGTTTATTTACTATTGTGTTAATAAAGGTAAGTTTAATATTTAGCAGATTGTGTGGCATACCAATGTTATATATCTAATCATATAAAATGCAACAATGTACCATTGCACACTACTTCTTGCAAAATGATTGTGAAACTATTGTATTTCTAAATCATCAACAAATTTTCTTTGAACTTACCTCAATCTTCTAAAGTACATTTCCTTCTATAGAATACAAGTCTGACTTAGAATCAGCACATGTACCAGAGGGCCATGAATTCATGAATTCATTTTGCTCTAGTTTACTGAATTCAGGATCAATATTCTTTAAGAAGCCTTACTGAAAGTTAGAAAGCTGATTTTCTAGCCCCTTTTGAGAAATGTGTTGCTGTTTTGGTTCACACATTCTACCTAGATACTTTAAGGGCTTTAAATTACATAAAATGTATGTTTCAGACTGAAAAAGTTTAGTACAACTATTCAAGACATGTGGGATATATTTGAGAGTACACTGTTTTACTTTCTTTTTATCCTTTATAGTTGATTCCAAAATATTTTTCAAAGCTTTATCTTTTGCTGTGATCTTTTAATTTTGCCTGATCTGGCCTCAGTGAGAGAAGTCTCACCTAACCCTCAAGACACTTGAGGCCCCTGGGATCTGGGAGGCCTGGCAGGGGGTGATGAATGTGTGGTGTGGTGTGGTATGTCATCTTGGAGATAAAGTGGCGGAGGAAAGGGATGAGAAACTGTGGGAGGGTGGACTGTTAAAGGCTCTGCAGATATCTGCATTTGTTTCCATCAGCTGGTGGATGAAGCCTCTCAGAAGACAGTTATGCCAGGTTCCTTCTTTAAGCATAGCAGAATATCATTAATAGTGTCAGGAGATGACTCCTTACCATTGCATGAATCTCAGTGCAATAATGTCCAGACTGCAAAAATATAAAAATAACAAAAAATAATTATGTGTATATAAGTGTGCTTATGTGTGGACATAGGCATATGAGTGTAGCACTCTGCAAGGCCAGAAGAGTGTGTCAGATTCCCTGAAGCTGAAGTTACAGGCAGGTGTGAGCTACTGGAAAAGGATGCTGGGAACCAAACTCAGGTCCTCTAGTAGACTATATGTGCTTTTGATTGCTGAGCGTGTTTTGTTTTGTACTATTTGTCTGTTTGTTTTTCCCCTTAAGGTTTTCATTGGGGCATATTTATATTTGCATAATAATAGTTTTATCATGACATGTTTGTATGTTTATATAGTATATTTCAACTGTATTTATGCCATAACATTTCCTTTCCCACCCCTCCCACTGATCTACTTTCTTACCAGTTCTCCTTCTATGATCATGTTCTCCCTTTCCATCTCCACCTCCCCTCCCCTCTCCTCCCATTAAGTTGTTTACGAGTACATAGGTGAGGTTATTTCCCCACGTATTTCTCTGTTTTAGCTTTTATTCTTTTCTAATTTTATTCACTTTATATCCTAATCAGAACCCCATCTCTTCTCTCCTCCCAGTCCTACCCTCATAATTCTCTCTACTATTCCCTTCTACCCTTCTCAGAGAAGAGATTCCCTCCCATAGATAACAACTATTTTTGTCACATAAAAAGCAGCAGGATTAAGTACATCCTGTTCAACTGATGCCAGACAAGGCAGCTCAACTAGAGGAAAGATAACCAAAGGCAGGTTACAAAGGCAGGTCTTCAGGGAACCCACCTGAAGACCAAGCTGTACATCTGATACATATGTGTTGGGGGCCTATGTCCATCTCAGGTATGCTCTTTGGTTGGCAGTTTAGTTTCTGTGCAACTCCATGGGCCCAGGTTATTTTACTTTGTAAGTCTTATGTCCTTGACCCACAGCCATGGAACAGAGGAGGCTCCTAGGAGGCTATGGGGAGGATCCTAGCTGAAACTCCTAGAAGCAGGAGATGTGAAGCCTGAATTGGCCAACTCCTTTAGCCATTCGTGACTTCCAAGAGAGGGAGGAACACGACAACCCACCCACAAAAACTTCAACCCCAAAATTGTCAAGAATACAAGATGTGCAGAGATAAAAAAAGGAACAGGGATTGAAGGAATAGTCAACCAATGACTGCCTTAACTTGAGACTTATCTGATAGGAAAGCGCCAACACTTGACATAATTAATGATACTCTGATATGACCCAACCTGAGACTCATGCAATGGTAAGGAGTCATCTCCTGACACTATCAATGATATTCTGCTATGCTTAAAGAAGGAACTTGGAATAACTGTCTTAGAGGCTTCATCGACCAGCTGATAGAAACAAATGCAAATACCTGCAGAGCCTTTTTTGTCTCATTTTTTCTTTTCTTTTTAAGTTATTTTATTTATTTGCATTCTAAATGTTGTCCCTTTCCTGGTTTCCTGGTTCCCTGTTCCAGAGTTCTTCATCCTAGTTTTTCTCCCCTTTGCCTCTGAAGAGTGTTCCACCTCACCCAGCCATCCCCACATCACCCACCTCAACATAACCCTTCCCTGGGGCATCAAGTTTCTACAGGATTAGGGGTACAACCTTACCCAAAGATGCCAGACAAGGAAGTCTTCTGGTACATATGTTCCAGGGGCCATGAACCAGTGTATTTATGCCCTTTGCTTGGTGACTTAGTCTCTAGTAGCTCCTTCCGAGCCATTTTTATGCCCCTCTTGTTACACTTCTATATCTTTGAATTCAACACTACTTTGTATTTCCTCAGAGTTATTGTATTCTCTCCCATTGCTTACAATATATCCCAATGCACAGAGCTGCTTTCTCTTCCAATCCCTAAATGCCATCAACTTCTTGGAAATTAGTTCAATTATTCACCTACCTAATTATGTCTTTAGATGCTAAAATTATAAAGCACAAGCAGGGCCAAAAGAATAAGTGTTTGCTATGAAGCAAATGTTTTTAAATAATATTTAATTGAAGACATTTTCCCAATCTGTAGGTTGCCAATTTGTTACATTAACTATGTTCTTTATAGAAGCTTTTCAGTTTTATGAGGTCCCTTTCATCAATTATTGATCTTAGAACCTGAGTCATTGAAGATTTGTTTAGGATATTTCCTGCCATCCTAAGGAGTTCTAGGACCTTTCCCACTTTCTCTTCTATTAGATTTATTGTATCTGGTTTTATGTTGAGGTCCTTGATCCAAGGAAACTTGAGCTTTGTGAAAAGTGACAAATATGGATCTATTTTCATTTTTCTACATACCAACTGCCAGTTAGACCAGCAGCATTTATTGAAGATGCTTTTTTTTCCCTTTGTATATTTCTGGCTTTGTTGTCAAAGATCAAGTGTCCTTAAGTGTGTGGTTTTATTTCTGGGTCTTCAATTCTATTCCATCGATCACCCTTTCTGTCTCTGTACAAATTCTGTGCAGTTTTTATCACTATTTCTCTGTAGTACAGCTTGAGGTCAGGAATGATGATTACCCCAGAAGTTCTTTTATTGTTAAAAATTGTTTTCGCTATCCTGAGTGGTTTTTTTTTATAAGAAATTGAGAATTGCTCATTCCATGTCTTTGAAGAATTATGTTGGAATTCTGATGGGGATTGCATTGAAACTCTAGACTGCTTTTGGCAGCACGGTCACTTTTACTATGTTAATCCTACCAATCTATGAACATGGCAGATCTCTCAATTTTCTGAGGTCTTCTTTGAGGTTTTCTTGTGAGACCTGAAGTTCTTTTCATATTTATCTATCATTTGTTTGGTTAACTTGTTTGGTTAGATTTGCCCCAATATTTTATATTATTTGTGACAATTATGAAGGGTATTGTTTCCCTATTTACTTTCTCAGCCCAGTTTATCATTTGATTAAAGGAAGGCAACTAATTTGTTAGAGTTAATTTTATTTCAGCCACTTTGCTGAAGATTTTTAACAGCTGTAGAAGTTCTGTGGTAAATTTTTTGGGGTAGATTATGTATAAATCATATAATCTGCAAAAAGTGATACTTGGAATTTTTCCTTTTCAATTTGTATCCTTTTCATCTCCTTTTGTTTTCTTATTGATCTAGCTAGAACTTCCAGTACTATATTTAATAGATACAGAGAGAGTGGGCAGTGACAGAGGGATAATATTCAAAATACACAAAGAATTCAAGAAGATAACCTCTTAAAAATCAAACAACCCAATCAACAAGTAGGGTATAGAGCTAAATAAAGAATTTACAACAGAAGAATCATAAATGTCCAAGAAGCACTTAAAGAAACATTCAAAATCCTTAGTGATCAGGAAAATGCCAGTCAAAAGGAACCCGAGATTCCATTTTACACCAATCACAATGCCTCAGGTCAAAAAACTCAGGTGACAACACATGGTGTCGAGGATATGGAGACAGTGGAAAACTCCATTGCTGGTAGGATTGCAAACAGTTACAATCACTCTGGAAATCAATCTGGAGGTCCCTCAGAAAATTTGAAACAGATCTACCTGAAGATCCAGTTATACCACTCTTGGGAATATACCCAAAAGATGTTCCACAATGCCATTGGGGCACGTGATCCACTATGTTCATAGGAGTCTTATCTGTGATAGCCAGAATCTGGAAACAATCTAGATATCCCACAACTAAAGAATGAATATGGAAAATGTTGATTACACATTGGAATACTATTCAGCTATTAAGAATAAGGATATCATGACTTTTGCAGGCAAATGGATGGAGCTAGAAAATATCATCCTGAGATAACTCAGACCCAAAAGAGCATGCATTGTATGTACTCATTAATAAGTTAGTTTTAGACAAAAAAGTACAGAATACCCAGGATATAATTCATAAAACTCAAGAAGATTAACAAGCCAAATAGCCCAAGTGAGGATACTTCATAACCACTTGGGAAGGAGAACACAAACAGGGAAGGGGGGATAGGGAAGGAATGACCTGGGTGAGAGTGCAGGGGGGGAGAAAAGGGGAACATGATCACGTATTATAGGAGGGGAAACAGGAAAGAAGCCTTGAGGGCCAGCAGCATGAATGGACGTATATAACCTTGGGGGTTGAAAGCTGTGGGGACCCTCTATAATGTACCTGAGACTTGGGAGTTGAGAGACTCTCAGGACTCAAAAAGAGGGAGCTTAGGTGAAATTCCCAATATTGGAGAGACAAAACCTGTAGAATTCACCTCTAGTAGAAAGACAGGGCATCAAGTAAATAGGTGGTGTTGCATCACAAAGTCAAAAACTCTGACCCAGAATTGTTCCTAAGAGAACTGCAGGAAAAAAATGGAGAGGAAACTGAGGGAAAGGAAGTTCAGTGATTGGCCCAAGTTGGGATCCATCTCAAGGGGAGGCTCAAAGGCCTGATACTATTACTGATGATATAAGGTGCTTACAGACAGGAGCCCAGCATGGCTATCCTCCAAGAAGCCCATCAAGCAGCGTACTTAAACAGAAGCAGATACTTACAACCAATCAGTGAACTGAAGTCAGGAACCCCTGTGGTTGAAGTAGGATAATGCTGAAAGAAACTGAGGTGGAGGACCTCATAGTAAGACCAGCAGTCTCATCTAACTTGGGCCTCTGAGAAGTTTCAGACACTGAGCCACCAACCAGGCAACATACATTAGCTGGTATGAGGGCCTCCTGACATATATAAAGCAGAGTACTGCCTGATCTTGTTTCAGTGAGAAAAGATGCACCTAAACCTGAAGAGACATGAGGACCCATAGGGTGGGGAGGTATGATGAGGGGGAAAATAATATCTAATTGCAAAAATCATGTTCACATAGGCTAGATAAGTTTATCACCTGTTAAATCTGAAATATGTCTCCAAGATGATCTACCAAGGGGGAGATACAGAAAAGTAATGAAGATAAAGATGATGGTGATGGTGATGATGGTGGTGATATTGGCAATAATGATAATGGTAAAACATTTATATTTTGAGAGGAAGAGACTCTGGTATGATCCAATTACAGACATAAGTAGTCCCTCAGCAATCACAAATTATGTCCTTCCATTTGAGACTCCAATTCCTGATGTCCACCTCCCTTTACAAGCCCTAGCTCCAACACTTCATAATAATTTAATTTTTCACTAATCATCTATTGCCCTTTGACTCATTTTACCCTCTTTAACTTTGAAGAATAATCTATATATACTTCCCTCATTAAAATTAAGAAGGCTTATTTCTATAGCACTTAATAAAATATTTGTATTATAATAAATGCTATATCTATCTTCTATTCCTATTTCCAACATACAGTATATACTCAGATATGTGACTAACTGAAAAACACATACATGATCAATTTTAACTCACTAGTTGATGAATTTATCATTAAATATTACTTTCCAATATCAATAGATTAATAACATGAGACTGTGCGGCTGCTTTAAAATTCTTGATAAATACCCCCCCAAAAGCCTATTGTATCTGGAATGAAGCAGGGATATACTTTGTGTGGAACATTAAATTCTTTTATTTTATCATGTAGCAAAAGTAGTCTATACGACTCTACCAGTTACTTTTTGTTGCTTTCCAAAGGACTTATTAGAGTCATTTTATCATTAATTGTGTCTTTCTCTGTTCTATATAAATTATTAAATTACCACTAAAATCACTTCAAAGCAACTCAGGACAATGCTCTTTCCTGGCAGAAGATAGACTTCCATTAGTTTCTCAGAAAGAGTGAAAGAAGTGTGATCCTTTTGCCTAACGAGAGTGCTTGCCCCTCCCCCAAAAAAAGAGAGTACTGGAAATGAGAGAAATTATGGGTATCATGTGCCTACCTATCGTCACTTCTGATCTTTAGCTGTGCAGGGGTTTAACAGTGTCCTCCATAGCACTACACTTTAGCTTCTGCACCAAAGAAAGACCTGTGCGGTTCTGTACTCAGTTCATCATAAAAGTTCTTAGTGCCTGTGCACATAGAGTTATAAGATCACAACATTGCACATTGTAAGGTCATCTACACTTAAAACAATACATGTGTGTGTCTTCTGGGAAAGAAAGAAGACAGGTTTCTGAAAATGATTTGGGGACAATATCTCTGTCTAAAAATTCATCTTGAGAGAAATTTACAGTCCCTCAAATGAACCACCATAGACTCCAAAGGGCTTTTATATGTAATTGTAACTAATAAAACTAAAATTGTATTGTATTGTTACATGTGGTAGTTATTTTTATTATTTTTTAGATCTAGAATTTGAAATCTTATTCTTTATTCTGTTTATTTTTCTTTCCATGTCATGAGACTCAAACTCAGGAATTCAGTAAGAAACTAGATTAAGAGCTCTACGGTTAAGCTACATATATTTGTCCTGAATATCTAAATTCTTTCTTCTTCTATTTTTATTGAAAATATTTTTTCTTAAAATACATTTAGATTATGGTTCACTCTACCTTAATTCCTTCTAAGTACTCTGTCACCACACTTGCAATCTGAACTAAAGTATGACTTTGCAACTTTTACATAGAAAGAATAATTTCATTTAATAATGTCTATACATTTTAATTGCTGTGAAGTGAGGAGATGCAGATACTTATAGCCAACCATTGGACTGAAGACTGAGACCCAAATGGATGATTAGGGGAAGGACAGAAGTAGCTGAAAGGGATAGCAAACCCAAGGAAGAACAACAATATCAACTCACCTGGACCCATCAGAGCTCCCAGAGACTGAACGATCAACCAAAGAGCATATGTGGGTTGGTCTGTGGCCTCCATTACATATGTAGCAAAGGACTAAGCTCAGTTAGAAAGGTTGCTCTTAATCCTGTAGAAACTTGATGCCCCAAGGAAGCAGGATGCTGGTGGGGATAGGTTGAGGGAAGACCATCTCAGAAGCAAAGGGGAGGGGGAATGTGGTGAAGAAATCGTGAAAGGGGGACCAGGCAGAAGGGGGAATATTTGGAATGTAAATAAACATAATAATAGTAACAATAATAATAATGATAATGATGATGATGATGATGATGACGATGATGGTGATGATAATGATGATACAAGATTAAAGTGAAGGTCAAGGTTTCAAAGCCACATTCAGCTAAGAAATGTCCAGGGAAAACCTGAGTTATTAAGAAAATTTAGTAATTATTTAACCACTTGTGTGTTAATAATATTCCCTCAGCTTAGGAAAATAGCCACGCATGTTTCAATTATTTTGACTTTTTAATATACATTATGAAGACCACATAATGTTTTCCTTCTTGACATGTGTCAGAAAACTCAAAGTCAATGTCCCTGTTGAGGTAGGACTATTATTGTGGATTCTCAATGACTCCCATTTCTACTGCTGTCTTTCAATAATGTTTACTTTGATTTATTTTCCATTATTTTTATGAGTATAGGTACAGCAAGATTTTAACGTGCCTAGACAGAGATTAATATTCCTTTTAAATGAATGGTGGTCTTAGAATATTAATATCTTTAAAGGGTTATTGCAAAGAGTTCTCGTTATTTTTTCCATAAAATTAAAGCAATGTGGTATTTCCAATACTTAAAATATGATGTTTTAAAGATGATCATGCCTTCTAATCTGGTGTGATTTTACTAATCTGTTTGTTAATTTAATTTTATGAATAGTGGAGCATACAAAATTATATTGAATGCAATATTTTGTTTCCTATTTCCAAGACAAGATCAATCATAATCACAGGACTTGATGCCCCAACTGGTGACTGGCTTCATATTCTTACCATACAGAATGTGCAGCTGCTATTGACTTAACCTGAAGCACTTCTATGCACTTCTATACTAAATGAAGGAAACAAGCTAAGATTAATCATAAACATAATGATTTTATTTAATTAACTATGTCGCCTATAGCTTCCTTGTATAATCAATCTCTACACAGGTTTTTACATATTTTCTATTCTTTACTTACAGTTTTACATAATAGCTAATTTTATTTCAGCACATTTACTCCACCATTCCCACATCATAACTAAATATTTATAGGGTCTTCTGATAATCTTCTCCCAATAAGTCTCTTTGAACATCATGTCTGCCTGGATAATGAAAATGAATAAACCACTTAACCTTCCATCTAGTCTTACTTCAACATGTAGAGTGGCTTTTTCTGATTTCCTCTAGTAGCTAAAATGTCTCTACTGTCCAAGTTTAGTCTGATGCTACCACATCCTTCAGATCTAATCTTATTTTCTACAATCAAAGCTGGTCACTTATCTTTCCCTCAGCAAGCAGAGACCTTCACTACAGTTATAACATGCTCATCCGCAAACCTCTAAGTGTTCTTTTCACATCTAAACCAAGATTTCACTTTCTGTACTTACATGAAAAAAATAGTAATTTAAATGTTATCTCCTATTTTTAAAATATTTGTATACTAATATAAAATAGTATACTAATTTTTATACACTACCATGTAATTGTGTAATTTTTATTAGATATATTCTTTATTTACATTTCAAACCATTTCCCCTTTCCTGATGCTCCCTCCCTGAAAGTCCCTTAAGCCATCTCCCTACCCCCATTCCCCAATCAACCCCCTCCTGCTTCCCTGTCCTGGTATTCCCCTACACTCCAGCATGGAGCCTTTCCAGGACCAGGGGCCTCTCTTCCCTTTAATGTCCAACAAGTCCATCCTCTGCTGCCTATGTGTCTGGAGCCCTGGGTAACAACATATGTACTATCTGGTTGATGTTTTGTCCCTGGGAGCTCTGGGAGTACTGGGTGGCTCATATTGTTGTTCCTCCTATGGTGCTGCAAACCCCTTCAGCTCCTTGGATCCTTTCTCTAGCTCCCCAATTAGGGATTCTGTGCTCAGTTTAATGGCTGCCTGAGAGTGTTCCCCTCTGTATTTGTCATATACTAGCAAAGCCTCCCAGGTGACAGCTATATCCAACTCCAGTCAAGAAGTACTTGTGGGCATCGATAATAGTGTCTGGGTTTTACAACTGTATATGGGATGGATCACTAGGTAGTGTAGTTTCTGAATGGTCTTTCCCTCAGTCTCTACTCCAGAATTTGTCTCTATATCTCCTGCGGTTAATTTGTTTCCCCTTCTAAGAAGGACCAGAGTATCCATACTTTGTTCTTCCTTCTTCTTGGGCATCATTTGATATGTGAATTATGAATTGTGTCTTGGGTATTCAGAGCTTCTGGGCTAATATCCATTTATCAGTGAGTGCACACCATGTGTGTTCTTTTGTGATTAAGTTACCTCACTTAGGATGATATTTTCCAGTGCCACCCATTTGCCTAAGAATTTCATGAATTCATTGTTTTTAATAGCTGAGTAGTATTCCATTGTGTAAATATACCACATTCTGTATCCATTCCTCTATTGAGGGACATCTGGGTTCTTTCCAGCTTCTGGCTGTTATAAATAGGGCCGCTATGAACATAGAGGAGCAGGTGTAATTATTACATGCTGGGGAATCCTCTGGGTATATGCCCAAGAGTGGTATAACAGGGTTCTCAGGTAGTATCAGGCCCAGTTATATGAGGAAGCACCAGACTGATTTCCAGAGTGGTTGTACTAGCTTGCAATCCCAACCTTATTAACATCATATTAACACCCTTATTACACAAGAACTAGTCAGTACAATAATCTCCTTGAGGGAGGTGCTGACTGGTGATAACTGACCATGTAAACACTCAAGGACACCTAGTCTGGTTCTTCCTCAGTGAAATTTACACATTGTATTTCTTTTTAAACTGTTGTATTTGAACATAGCTGTTTAAAAGAGTTCTTTAACTTGTTGATCTCAGTATTGAACATGAATTTTGAGACATGCTTTAAATACATTATGGAGAGATGATGTATAATTTAAAAAATGGATGAAATTGAGGAGAAAACAAGTATGCATGCGTGCACATCAAACACACACACACACACACACACACACACACACACACATACACACATGCAAGCTATCCACTTTTCTTTGGACAAGTTTTCTCACTAGGATCTGTGAAATCACTGATTAGGTTAGACCCAGTGATAACTCATTGCATCATGACCATTTTTTTTGGATAAGCAATTTTTTATTATAAGGCAACCCTAAATATCTTCATGACCATTTAATTTCATCTTTTATATTGCATATCAACAAGCCTGCTGGGGCACATCTCCAAAGTACATACATTGGGGAATTCGGGCATTGGGTAGGTAACACAATAGAATTCTCATCATATATTTCAGTGTATGTGTGAAAGAATGGGACAGCCAAATCTTACAGGTGGCATTCTCTAATCAAATTATTTTAGAACATGCACTGTACTTTTGTAAAGTCAGATGCCTAAGATTAGAACATTCTAAGAGCACAAGAGATACTCGTTTGCTCTGTCAAATATTCTCTAGCAAACAAAACTTAAATGAAGCAAAAAGACATATTTTTATATATGGTAATTTTTCATGAGGGCTTTCTGCTTTCAGGAAAACAATTTGACACTTACTGGGACAAGAAAATTTGAGCTTAGTTTATGATATTCCTGTGACATATCTCAAAATATAAGCAAAAATTTTTCTTTACTTTGACAAGTGAAAAAAATCCTCATCAAAAACAATTTATTCACACTTATAGGAAAAAAATTAGTGAATGCATATGTACCATAAACGCTACATGGATTGCATGTGGTCCAAAGTAGTAAAGCTCTTAAAAATCAAATACTGTGATATAATAGTTTCCAAACTAAATGTGATGTATGGTGTTTATCTATAAACATGTTTCCTGGACAATGTGATAATGATCAACCAGTATGAGAACACAAATGTGCAGGAAACTTAATCCTTGCCTTTATATATGTACTATTGTCTACAAACATGTAACTAAAAAAAAAAACAATAAAATGTGTTGACAGTATCCTATTACAAAGTCATTCTTGTCTCATTTCCAGAACAGCTGGAGGGAGATGGTAATCAGATTTGATGCCACGTTTTATCCAGTGCATCCCATCTTCAGTGATTGTATTACAAGAGATCCACCATGGTTATCAAGGAGCTTGGGAAGGAAATCCAGGCATTCAGGTGCATTTAATTATTTTCAGGATTGTTAGGTGATTTTACATTTATATTCATTTTATGTATGGAAGATGCATGCCACAGTGCGCTAACAGAGGTCAGAAGACAATGTGGGGATAGAGGGACTCTTTCACTATAAGATGTCCTCTTATGATGTAGCTTCCAGAGCTAGAATCCAGGACTTTAAATGTTTTCTGCCTGCTGATCTCTATCTCAGAGGCCTACTTCTTCATAGAACTGTATGACAATCTTTCATTTTTTAAAACTCAGAATAATTTAACTAAAATATAATGAATCTAATGTCCTCTTACCATGTAGCTTCCAGAGCTAGAATCCAGGATTTTAAATGTTTTTTTACCTGCTGATCTCTATCTCAGAGGCCTACTTCTTCATAGAACTGTATGACAATCTTTCATTTTTTAAAACTCAGAATAATTTAACTAAAATATAATGAATCTAATGTCCTCTTACCATGTAGCTTTCAGAGCTAGAATCCAGGATTTTAAATGTTTTTTTACCTGCTGATCTCTATCTCAGAGGCCTACTTCTTCATAGAACTGTATGACAATCTTTCATTTTTTTAAACTCAGAAAAATTTAACTAAAATATAATGAATCTAATTATTTTGTTCTTGATACTTTAATAAAAAGAAAAAAATCACTATTTTAAAATTTGATAGCTTACTGAATATAAATTAATTAATGAAATAAATATAATGCTCTAAAAATTATTTTAGCAAGCAAAATGATTCCAAAATCATACCTGTAGTGAATAAAACCAACTTTGGGAAGACAGGGATTTTGTGACTTACAGTTTGGTTTCTACCACAAAGGGAAGCGGGACAGGAACATAAGCAGGAAGCTGGGTCCAGGGACCGAAGTAGAGCACAGAACCACTGCTGCTTAATGGCTGACTTCCCCTCATTGCTCAGCTACTATTCTTATACAACTCAGGCTCTCCTGTCTAGGAGTCACACAGCTGGCCAAGAGTTTGGGTCTTCCATATCACTTCCAACCAGGAAGTGAATAGCAAAGAGACAGAACAACAAACAAACAAACAAACAAACAACACCTCAGAAACTCCATAGGCAAGCCCTTGGACCAATCTAATGGAGGCTATTTCTCAATTATTTTTCTCTCCCCATGAATATCTAGATTTATAACAAGTTGACAAAAACAAACTGTGACTATAATATTGCACACTCAATCCTTCTGAGAGCATTACAGAATCACCTAGAAAATGGCACAGGTCTGTGACAACCCAACATACAATCTAGAGTCTTTTTCTAGGACTTGGGCCTTCATCCAGCTAGAATCACAAAAAGAAATGAATAACAAGATGTTAATAGCTAAATCTCCTTTATCACTGACAAGTTGAACTGAAGGCACTAAACCAGGAAGTACTGATTACAGCTGCATCAGGAAAGAGTCAGAGCATGTGTCTTTATTGTATGCCGGTGAATCCTCTGCGTATATGCCAAGGAGTGGTATGACAGTGTCCTCTGGAAGCATCATGCCCAATTTTCTGAGCAGCCACCAGACTGATTTCCAGAGTGGTTGCACAATCTTGCACTCCCACAAACAGTGTAGGAGTGTTCCTCTTTCTCCACATCCTCACCAGCACCTGTTGTCTCTTGAGTTTTTAATCTTAGCCATTCTGACTGGTACGAGGTGGAATCTCAGGGTTGTTGGGTTGTTTTGATTTGCATTTCCCTGATCACTAATGATGTTGAACATCTCTTAAGGTGCTTCTCAGCCATCTGAATTTCTTCTGGTAAAAATTCTTTGTTTAGCTCTGTACCCCACCTTTTTTTTTTTTACATGTAGAGAATTCTTTTTTTTTGTATTGATTTTTTTTTATTGTATATATTCTATATTTACAATTCATTTCCCTTTTTCTGGTTCCCCACCCCCAAAGGTCCCACATGTCCTTTTCCCTCCCCCTCCTCTCTCATCCACCTCCTCCCACCTTACTGTTCTTGTACTCTCCCACAATGATGTTTTGGTCCATTCTAGCACCAGTGTCCACTCCTTTCTTCTTGTGAGACATCACTTGATATGTGATTTGTGTCTTTGGTGTTCCAAGCTTCTAGGCTAATATCCACTTATCAGTGACTGTATACCCTGGGTATTCTTTTGAGACTGGGTCACCTCACTTAGTATGACATTCTCCAGCTCCATCCATTTCTCTAAGAATTTCATGAATTCATTGTTTCTGATGGCTGAATAGTACTCCATTGTATATATATATACCACATTTTTTGTATCCATTCCTCTGTTGAGGGACATCTGGGTTCTTTCCAGCTTCTGGCTATTATATATAAGGCTGCTATGAACATAGTGGAGCATGTATCCTTATTGCATGCTGGTGAATCTTCTGGGTATATTCCCAGGAGTGGTATGGCTGGGTCCTCCAGAAGTATCACGCCCAGTTTTCTGAGGAACCGCCATACTGATTTCCAGAGTGGTTGTACCAGCTTGCATTCCCACCAGCAGTGGAGGAGTGTTCCTCTTTCTCCACATCGTCGCCAACACCTGATGTCTTCTGAGTTTTTAATCTTAGCCATTCTGACTGGTGTGAGGTGATTTGGTTCTTTGGAGTCTAACTTCTTGAGTTCTTGTATATATTGTATATTAGCCCTCTGTCAGATGTGGGGAGGTGAAGATCTTTTCCCAATTAGTTGGTTGCTGTCTTGTCCTTCTGATAGTGTCCTTTGCCTTACAGAAACTTTGTAATTTTATGTCCCTCAAAGGAGGAATGAATACAGAAAATGGGGT
This sequence comes from Apodemus agrarius, assembly GCA_964023405.1. Taxonomy (NCBI): domain Eukaryota; kingdom Metazoa; phylum Chordata; class Mammalia; order Rodentia; family Muridae; genus Apodemus; species Apodemus agrarius. The sequence continues at coordinate 71,110,150 of OZ030006.1, read as the reverse complement.
ATATTTATACAATGGAATATTACTCAGCAATTAAAAATAATGAATTCATGCAATTTGTAGGCAAATGGTTGGATCTGGAAAATATCATCCTAAGTGAGTTAACCCAATCACAAAAGAAGACACATGAAATGCAATCACTGATAAGTGGATATTAATGAGCCCAGAAGCTCTGAATACTCAAGGCACAATTAGCAAGTCAAAAGATTCCCAAGAAGAAGGAAGGATAGGACTCTGGTCCTGAAAAGACTGGATCCAGTTTTGTAGGAGAGTACCAGAACAGAGAAATGGTGTAGGGGTGTGATTGGGGAATGTGGGGGGGAAGAGGACTTATGGGACATATGGTGAGGGGGGAACTGGGAAAGGGGAAAGACTTTGGAATGTAAACAAAGAATATAGAAAATAAAAAATCTAAAAAAAAGAAAGAAAGTAACAGGTACTAAGAAAAAAAGAAAGAAAGAGTCACAGGATGCTGTCTGCACAGAAAACCCTGTAGGCACATCCACATTTGTTTACTAACAACTGTGTAGAATTCCACATGTTTGAAGTTATGTGGAGGTGGGCATTGGCATGTCCTAATTAATGACCCTTCCTCTACAGAGTAGCCCATTGACCTCATCCTCCTGGTCCTGCATAGTCTGTTTTCCCAGGGGATGCATCTTGACATCTCCCTAATCTTTTGCACAGCTGGCCTGAGGAAGCTTCTAGAAAGTTATTTGAATTTATGGGATCTGGGTAAATTGTGAAGTTTTCAATTGCTAAGAATGTTTGAGATTAATGGCTAAATGTTTAATTCAATTTTGCTCAAGGCACTAAATTTACAAAACCATTAACCCGTATTTAAAAAGAGCTTCTTCACTTGGTGATGCTGTTCAATTGTCAGTCAGCTCTAATCACTAGCCAGAGGGAGAGCTGTCTCCAGTAAGCTTGGGAATGAAGCCAAATGCCTGACCCTTTCAATACTCTCTTCTTACAGGTACTATGAGATCTTCCTAGAAATCATTTCATTTACCATTACAAGAAAATAAGAATTAGTTACCATATGTGAAGTTTTAAATATTTTTCTTAAGTGAAATAAAAGAGGAAAAGGGCTATTTAATATTAGTTATCTGCCCTCTGCTATCAACTATCGATTTATAATCTATAAATCTATCATTGAACCATCATTTATCATATATCATTTATCTATTGTCTATCATATGTATCTATCATCTCTTTGTCATCTACATTTATATATTATCCATCTCTCTATTATTTATTAATCTGTGTGTGTGTTTGTGTGTGTGTTTGTGTGTGTGTGTGTGTGTGTGTGTGTGTGTTCATGCATACCTTTCAGGTACATGACACACTGGTCACGGGAACTGTCAAGATTCATTTTCCTTTCCTTCTACCTGTGCACTATGGGATTGAAGCCTGGCACTCAGATAGGAAGTTTTCATAATGAATAACTTTCCCTAATGAGTCATTTTATCAGCCAAAAAATATAAAAATTGTATTTTGAAAACTCATCATAGCTTTTGGACTTTTATGCTTTTGAAATTAATGTTTTTCTTGTATACTTGAATGCATATCAGCAATGGCTTTTTCATTTCATAAGCAGGGGAGTAAATAAATCAAACAAACATATCATCCCACTAAGCCATAACCTGAATTAAAGCAAATACATTGAAGTACACATAAACCTTTAGGAAAACTTGAATGGACCAGGAATTGGAGATGAATAAAAGATATTCAGCTACTACTCCTTAAGTGAATGTCCATTGCTTCCTAGTGAATGAATAAGTATTTCTAAGTGTGAGTGCAATGACACATACATCCAGCTGCAAGACTTACAATTAAACAGGTGTTCTTTGAAACATTGTATGTCTGGTTACTTTTTTGTCTTAGGGTTTAAAACAATCAGTAAAGAATCAGAGGGTATTACCCATTACACAGATTAAATTTCTCTCCTTTTTTATTAAGATTGGATCCAGTTTTGTAGATCCAGAACAGAGAAATGGTAGGGGGGTGATTAGGGAATAGTTGGGGGGGAGAGGACTTATGGGACATATGGTTGGGGGAAACTGGGAAAGGGGAAAGACTTTGGAATGTAAACAAAGAATATAGAAAATAAAAAATATATATAAGTATCTATTAAAAAAAGAAAAACAAAAATGGTTTTTAAATACAATAGTAATTTGCTTTGACACAGTTTTCATGACAGTTTTTTTCCCTGTGAATATTTAAGTTCACAGAACTTATTAGTTTTAAAATGAAGTGATTGTTTGTCATGTATATATAAATTATTTTATTCCACTTAGACACAATTTTATTAACACTCTGAAATGTATAAATACTCATCTGTTTCTTACTTACAGAACTCTCCAAGACTTTGTAAACTTTGTCTTAATCTATCACATAGAATCCTGTAGGTCAAATTTGCAGCCTGATGCTTATATATGTTATAGTCCAGGATCTCTGATGTTTGCCAAAAATGATTCTAATTTTTTTCTGTTTTTTCTATATTCTTTGTTTACATTCCAAATGATTTTCCCTTTCCCAGTTCCTCCCTCCCCATAATTTCCATAAGACAAGTAAGTAATATTGCAAACCTTGTAGGCCATAATCATACTTAGCAGCCACTGGGGTATCCAAAATCCACATGAATAACCAGTAAATGATGGGCATGGCTCTACTGCAGTGAAATTTAGTGGGCAAAGACTTGAGCTATGGGTGTTCTTCATGCATTCTAAAATGTCAGGCTCCATTTCAATTATTTATAGTGTGAAAACTTTAAAAGCTCCTTTAGTTCTGGGATGATATGCCAACCCTTCACTCTACTGTCCCCTCCCAACTGTCACTTTCTGTAGCCTGATATTCCACCTTCTGATGTTCTTTATACTCATAACTGAAAAGCCCTAGGACTGTTTGTCAAGGTTTTATTTCACAATACCACACTCACCATGTGTCAATACTCTTACCTCCAGCTCGAGTTCTCTAATTCTAGAAAACAAAGGGTGAAAATCAAAGTACTCTTTAGCAGTCCCTAGTATTTTGGTGTTTAATAAACAACTGCTTTCATACAAATAGGAGTTTCTAAAGTGGGCTCTATGATTAGGAGTCAATAAAAGCGATATCAGCAAGCTAGAGAAGTGGCTCAGCCCTTAAGAACCCTGGCTTCTCTTCCAGAGGACCAGGGTTCGATTTTCAGGACGTATGTGACAGCTCCTAAGAGTTTGTAGCTCTAGTCCCTAGGGAACTCACATCCTACTGTGGCCACTGAGGATAATAAACATGCATGTGATGCACAGACACATGTGCAGGAACAATGTCCACCCATAGAAACTTTTGAAGTGAAAAACAAAACTTAAGGAGGATGTTCAGAAATTTTACTGCAGTGACTTGCTATGGCTGTGTCTGTAGTAGGAATTTTGCAATGTAAGCATGGAGTTCTTTGTGAAAAAGATGAACATACTCTATATTTTAAAGCAAGCATGTGATTCTATCCACATCAATAGTCTAAATATCGTATAAAATAGGAAGGAGGCAGATGAGTTTCAGAGGTGCAATATATTTGCCCATAATGAGTTCCACTTTCAGGCCCTGACTCCACAATACATACACTTCATACTACTAATGGAATCAAGTGGAGGGATGTGTATTTTCTCTGAAGTGGAGAACTAAGCATCTTTGCCGGTAGCACAGAAATGATTGCTGACAATTTAATTGGAATTTAAAGTGTTTTCACTGCATTAATAAATAATTAACACCAGTAGCAGAAACAGCTTGGCTCTGCTTGAGAATTGTGAATTAGCAGATAAGCTTTCCACAAAACCAGTTTAACAAGGGCAAATACCCTGAAGTAGCACTTCTGAGTTCTGCATCCATGGAAGTATCTTTTGCCTGAATTTCTGGAAGCATTTGCTGAAGTAGGAAACTAAGGGATTCACATTCTGGTTGGAGAGTTGATACTACGGTTGGTTGTGAAGATGAAGCTAGAGGGAAGCAGCTCTCAACTCCTCCATACACACTTCGTCCCCATAAAATATGCCAGCTCTATTATATAAATGACTACTTGCCATTAATGTTTAAATAGTATGAGATTTTTCACTCACAAACAAAATATAGTTCTTACTCTTCTTATTTTATTATGCTAGTGATCATGGAAGCTCTCTGGTAATAAAAGACTCAATTTCTTAAAGCAATATCTACTGGAGTACAAAATGGCTGAAATCCATACTTTATTATCAAGTACAAAATAAATATTACAAGCATTAGAATAGTGAAAACAACTTCACCTGTTTTTAGAATATTGGGCATAAAATATTTTGCACAATATTGGACGATAATTGCACATATACAAAGGAGTTACTTCTTGGTAATGAGTTTTTTTTTAAATAAAATAAAATTTGAGAGGACATTTCCCTTTTCCAATAACTAGAAACATATATTGAACATGATTTGAGTTAAAATATTATCAGGTCATAAGGTTTAGTTTGAATGGTGTTCATTGGTTCCCCCCTATATAATTGTATTAACAATGTGGTATACAAATGCTTCCAGAATTTTCAAAAGTTGTATTTAAAGGGTTAGGAAAAATTTAAAGGGTTAGGAATAAACTCAAGAAAGAAAAAAATATTTGTTAAAAATGAAAAAGAATAGTTAAAATTTTATTTATTTGTTTAGCCTTAGCCTCCCTGTATACATAAAGTAACTCAAATGATTACGTCTTGGACTGTTTTTCATTTATTTGCAATTAAATTCCTAGTTGTTACCACTAACTGTTGTGGCATTACTTCTTTCACTGTGACAAAATACCCTGACCAAAAGCAAGGCTGGCCAGGAAAGGGTTTACCTGGCTCACAATTAACACAAGAGTAAGAAGAAGCTAGAATGTCAACACACATTTTTACAAACAAGGATTTTAGAAAAAAGATCTATAATATGTCTTGGACCCTGGGGAGGAGCTGCCCTCACAAGCAACCCTTTGAGTTCCCAGGGCTTATTCACCTCTTGGCAACTGCTTGAGGTTGCCTCCATGTGACCAAGGCAGTCTTCTTATGCTAATTTCCTGTCCCACTGAGGACACCTACTTTGAAGACATATTTCCCAACATAAATTATTAAATTGATCTAATGCCTCACAAGTTGACCTTACAAGGGTTTCCAGGCTCTGAGGTATCCTGCCTCCCATCTTAGGAAGAACAAATAAGTTACTAAGAAACATGGAATAAAATCTGAAAAGGTTTTCGCCCCCTTTGGAGAAAATTGGCAACAGAAATACCCTTCTGTCTGCCTCCACAGCTTGTCCTTTAATTCTCATCAGAGCCTCCTTTGCTTTATGAATTGCTTAGTGCTGCTTGCTGCTCCTCTTCTCTTCTTCCATTTGCATCACAGGACTGTTCTTGTCACTATCATCTGTTTGACTTTGCTGATGGTACCTCTATTATGTATGATCCTAAGTTCTGAAGATGACACAGAAGCATATGGAGCTTCATGGGCTAGGGCCTGTAGAACAGTCAACACCTATTGACAGGGATGTGAATAGGAGCCCATCCAGGAATCATTGCTTATCTTCTGTGGAGTTTGGCAGGGTAAGACAAGGCTGGCTCCTGAAATTGTATTACTGATTTGGGCTCTTAACCCAGGAATATCAGGCAGTCATTCAAATACTTTTGACAGGAAATGGTACAATGACATTATCAATGTAGAAAAAATTGCTCTGGTTAAGTTTGAAAATGAGGAGTATAGAGAACAGGAGAGTTCTTAATGGTTTTAGAAATTGCCTGTAGAGATAGCAAGAAACAGCAGATAGGTTTGTCCCTGCATAAGCTTCTGTGAATCTAACCATGGATTCAGCCACATTTACCTTGAAAAACTTAATAGAGCATTATTTTGCAAAGTTAGAAACACCTTGTGAAGGTGGATAATGCAAAACCAGCATCTGAAAGCTGGAAACGTCCTAGAAGTTGCCATCACTGCCACTATATAGGCAAAAAAAAAAAAAAAAAAAAAAAAAAAAAAAAAAAGCCCAGAAATAAAGTAGATGCTTTTCCCAATTCACAAAATGCAGGCCTAAAATGAAAATCCCTCTTTTTCCTCTGTGTCTTTCCAACTGTAGCATGCAGCTTTTCTGCTATGAAAAGCATTCTACATGGACTAGGGTCCTCTCAGTTAACTTGGGGAAACCTTACTTCTAAATTCAAAGCAATTTCAGTATATTTGGAAGATTAATTTCTAATGAATGTACTGTGCTGCCAGAAGATTCTTAATAAGATCTTATACGGATCTCTATTTTACTTATTGAGCTACACATGCTAAATTTGACTTTCTTACTTTCAAAACAAAACAAAACAAAACAACATCATCATCAACAACAACAACAACAACAACAACAAATTTACACCATGGTAAGTTATTGGTTTTGGTTCTGGGGTTATTTAAAAAGGATTGGCTCATAATAAAAAGTGTAGCTATTTTTCTAAAATGTAAAATTTCACATTTTTAACTGATATAGAATGGTGATTGGAGCCAAATTTATGTGCAGTTTAGATATTTGAGCACAGGAAGTAGTAGTGATTTTTTTTGTTGTCAAGTTAACAAGCAGATGAGATGAGACTATGCTATTGACAATTAAGGTTAATTAGCTAATGATTTGTATCATTCATGTACCAAAACCAATTTTAGGCTTTGCATATTAATATCTTATTTTATTCTATTTTATTTGAAGCAAAGAGTGTGATTTAAAATTTTTCTCATTACTCTTTCCTTCATCAATATTATCTTTCACTACCAATTGCATATAAATGAATTAAATAAAATTTTCAAATATTTAAACATAATATATACATAAATATATACCTATATATATATGTATATGTATATATATTTGGATTGCTATGAGAGAAACTGCATAAATTTTTGAATACAATTTTTTTAATACAACTGGGCAGAAAATCATCAGGGAACTATCAAATCACAGCCATATAGTCAGGGTTTGTTATTGGCAGGGGAGGAGGGGAAAGCAAGGACAGATATTTGCTCTTACAGATGTCACAAATTTAAATTTCTTTAGAGGGACAACAATCCTATTGTCCAGCCTCCCTGTGCTGTGTGCAGTGATAAATTAAGGTGTCACCCCATACCAGTCTTTCCACTCTAGGTGATGTTATCACATTTATGGAATCTACTCTATCCTACTGAAGGGCTAATATACAGTCAGTGTACTGTTAATATTTCAATTACATTTTAATGTGAATATAGGTAGCAGCAGATAAAGTAGGGTTTGTTTTGACAGCTTGATTGACAATCAACCGAGTTTATCTTTAGCTCTATTGATAGATTGCATAAACCTAGTGCAGGAACCTAGAATAATAGACAATTTGGCTAGGTATGGTGATACATACCTGTAATTTGTATACTTGGAAAACAGAAGCAAAAGGATTAATATTTCAAGGCAAGGCTTCAGTTCAAAATATGCCCAAATCAGACTAGCTTCCATGAGACACAGACTTAAAAGATAGATATAATAAAAAATATTGTCACATAAATAATCTATAATATACATTTCTTATCTGGAATTACAAGATGTAGAATCCAATTGTGGCTGTTCAGCTGATTAATCTATTATTAATTATATCATGAAACTTGATCTTTCAAAATTTTTCATCATTTCACTCTGAAAGATGAAGACACTGTCAACTTCATTGGCTTTATAGAAATTAGTATAAGTTGAAAGGACATTGATACACTATAATATATACATATACTTTCAGTTGTATGATAGCAAGTGGGTAGAATATTTTAAGATTGATATTAACATTATATTTACTCTTGCAATTTACAGACTTGCACTTTTTTTATTTCTGTATAGCAAATGTCAGAAAAAAAACAGACTTTAATGTAGGCCTTTTGATTTAATATAGGGACAATTGATTTTGGTTCATGATGGTAGAAATTTCAATCCATGGTCTATGGACTCTGTTGACCTTAGGCCTTTGGTAGAAGCATAACATCATCATTTCAGTGTTTGATGAGGGAGAACACTATGGTTACAGTATGTGGTGAGGGAGAACACCATAGTTACTATGTCAGTGAGGGAGAGAATCATTGACTCAAAGGATGTGTGAAGAACAGTCTTATGGAGGAGAACATTATGGAGGCAGTGATGGGGAGAACATTATGGAAGCATTATGTGATGGAACACAGCTACAGCTCTCCTGGCATCCGGAAATGTAAGAAGTAAAAACCCAGAAGTATTGTAACCACTTCTGGACCAGAATTAATGTCCTAACTTCCTTTAACTACTCCATCACCACTTGAAACTTACATCATTTCCCAATAGTACCAAGGAATTTGTCTGGCTGCTAAGATGCCAGCAGATAGCATTTTAGGAGAAAATTAAAAATCTATACCATCTTCCAATATCTTCTTCATGCAAACTTATCAATAAAAAATTACAATTGATTTCAATAGATGCTTTTAAACACAATGTCCCAAGAAAAACAGCTATTACCAGCTAATCATAAGTAACTCACATATAAAGTTCCTTATTAAAATAATGAATTCACCCACATTTCAAATTACTTTCAGTAAAATATTTAATCTACTGACCAATTTTGTTTTTTAGTTTAATCAAATCATCATTGTTTTTTATCTCATAATGTGCTCAGGAAAGTGTCCTGCAAATTCTGCCATTTCCTTTGCAATTTGTGATTTCCTTGTAATTTGTGATTGCAGTTTTCCTGTCACATTTATTTTTAGAGTTGTTAGGAATAATTTTTATTTAGTTATATGTAGCTTCCATAACTTAATAGACTAATGAACCTTATGTGTTGCTGAACCTTCTCTGTAGGAATTGGTGATGCCCTTAGCAAAATATGACCTATGACTAGATGTAATATAGACCAAAGCACTGTCTATATGTGTTTGAAGCTCAATTCATTTGATATTTTATGTTGAAATAAATAGGAATGGAATCTTTAATTTCTAATTTCATGTTTTCTATTTCTTACTCAGCTAGTGTCTTTACTGTCTGAATCCTTTTCTAATAACTATTAATAAAACAAATGTATCCATCTTAATTTATGGGACATTATACAGTCACATATTTTATGTTATACATGTACTCTATTTATTTTAAGAAACTAAAAATTAGGGTTTGCACTCACCATGCTGGGACATTTATTCATTTCTCTAAAGAAATATTTTAAGCACGGTTTGTTTTGTTTCAAGGTTCTGAGGATCAAAGGTCAAATGCGTTCTCTTCTGAGTTCCTCTTAGCCAGCACTGTATCCAAGGTTCAATCAAAGCACCCGGGAGCCTGTGTACAATTCTCTTGAATTCTTTCTTCTTCAGAGAAAGCCATGAACATGTGATTCACTGTCTCTACTATAATAACCCTATCTGACCTTAATTACTTCCTAAGGGATCCATTTATTGAAACATTTTTATGGAATCATACTCAAGACATAGCATATTACTTACCACATAGTACTAAAACACTGGAATACTGAAGGATAGATAAATATCCACTTGGGCATTTTATTACAAAGACACGGGATGAAATCATTTGGCAAAGAAATGTCTATCATGTTGCTATAGACATGTGGGACAAAAAGACATGTCTTTAAAATGATTTCAAAACTGTCGATTAGTTTGTTTATCAGACAAGGTCTTTCTAAATAGCCCTACCTGCCCAAAAATTTACTATGTAGGCCAGGCTGGCCTTAAGCTCAAAGAAATCTGACTGCCTCTGTTACCTGAGTGCTGGAATCAAAGGTGTATACCACTAGGCCTATCTCAGATTTCAAAGCTCTCATGGTCAAATATTTTTACTCTTTCACAGTGAAAGGAAGAAAGAATGCTAAAATGTGTGTTTTATTAAATTTTTACCAAGACAATAATTTCCCAAACAATACAGGAGTGTACAAATTTAAATATTCATAGAAAACTTGAAACAGCTTATCACTGTTATAAAGCAACCTTATCATTAAACATTAGAAAACAGAAGTATCGATTGAAAAGTAAACAAATAATGCCTTTATAGTAAAGAGTGCAAGGATCTGGAGGAGGAGCTAGCATTCTGTTCAACACTTTGGCTCTCACTTCTGCCATCCATGCATCTACAGGAAGAACTCTGCAATGTAAAAATTTTGTCCCATCTCACCCATGATACCCACTAAGTATTCCTGTACCCTGAGTACTCAGTGCATTTTGCCACAGTACCCTGAGCTACTGAAGTTAAGCAGTTCCCAGACTCTTGAGCACTAGACACAAACTTCCCCAGTTTCCTTCTAATCCCTATGTAAGAAAAAGTCTCCCTGACCTGAGCCCCTTGTTCACACTGCTGTCCCTTTGCCCCTAGCAGCTGAGGTCCCCACACAGCCCCACCATGGCCCGCACTTTCTCCCACCCGCTCAATTCCACATTCTCAAATTCTAACCCAGAGACAAAACTAGGAAAATCTTAAAATACATGTCTCTGCTATATGCTACTGAAACAATAGAATTAAGTGAAAATGATCTAAAAAAATTCTCAGATAAAGAATTTTTGAGAATAAGTATAATGATGTCCCAAGAACTCAAACCAGATGTTGCTATCTCCCAAGAGAACAGTTGACTCTTCACTAACTTTTGCTAGGCATAAAAAACAAACACTGAAATTTGCAATATTTTTATGTTTTTGTTTGTTGTTTATTTATTTTTGGTCAGACTAATTTTTTCTTTACATTTCATTTTTTCTCTCTTCTATTTCTTTATAAAATTGATCAATATTGAAATATTTTAATATCTTCTACAAATAATTTTCTTTTATCTGTCTTATATATGAAATCACTTAAATTAGGAACATCTATATTTCCTGAATATTTTTATTTTATGTTTAATTTACTCAAAAATTGTTGGTTAGATTGCTGAAGTAAACAGACTTTTAGAAGTTCCTTTTCCATGATAAGCCTCTAGAAAAACATCCCCATATAAATAAGCTAAGACCCAATAGAAATTTGCAGCAAACATAATTAAATAGAGATATCACCTGGGTTTAAACATTATTTTTAAGTATATATCTTAGCCATATTTTCTAAATGTATTTTTCTACTTTGTTTGCTCAAAAAATGAGTAGTATTCAGACTGATAACACATTTTGGTATTAACTAGGACTTAAGACAACAGAAAGTATATCTTCCTTCATCTTAAAACATCCAGAATTTAAAGTTCATGTTTAGCAGAAAAATAAGAAATATAGTCAATTATATTGTACATAAGTAATGCTGGTAGTCTCTGGCTGGATTGGGTATTTCCAGGTTCTTGAAAATTTTTCAAAAAACTAGAGGCACACATACAAAATCAGAACAGCATCTTTTTTTCAGAAATAAAGTAAAACCATGTAGTGAACACATTATTTGGATTTACTATTGGGATTTTGTTTATGGATTTAAAAGGAGGATAATTTGATTGCTCTGGGATGAGTCATGGGTGATTTGGTTTTTAATTGAAAGGCCTTACTATGAATGCATCTCATGGTACATCTGATTTTGAATAAATGCATGTTCAATCATAGTCATATGATGAGATTTGAGAATATCTTCTCTCCCCAAATGAACTCAAAGGACAAAATTTACTTTACTTCTCAAGCATATAATTAGTACATGCTAGATCAGTGTACTTCTCAGAGTTCTAGGCTATTTTCACAAATATGCTTATCCAAAAAGAAGTATTACTAAATGTGATGATGTAGCCCTAGGTTCAAGGAACCAATCACTTAGAGAAGGGTTGTGCATGAAGCTGAAAGCAGATTGAGGTATCAGAAACTAAATGCTTTTCTATCAATGAGTTCTCTGGATAGTTAAACCAAACAGTCTCAGGGATTACTGTTGCTTCTATGTTTGCCTTTGTTATGGGGAGACAAATAGTAGAAGACCATAAAATATAACTTGACAGTCTAATCTTGGTTCACTTGACAGTACTTTTTACATTGCAAATTAATAATGATAATTAAATCTGATATGTACATGGAAATCTTTGAAGACATGGTTTGTATTTTGATTCATTACTGATACTATTCATAGTTCTATAAACTATGTGTTAGATTTGAGGAACCATACTGAACATTAAAAATCATGTAGTAACATTTGTCCTCTTGAACCATTGTAAGCAGCAGTGAAATATTCTTGGTCCTGTCACAAAAGAAAACCCCCTGAACTCTGCCAAATAAGGCTGATTGGTCTCCAAACAGTTGAGATAATATGGATTATTTAATTCCTTAAGAACAGCAAACACAAGATGCTAAATAATGGAATAGATTCTGCCTCCTATATTCTACCAGCACTGAACTCTTGTAGTTGGGAGAGGATACCTGTCCTTAGGTAATAGGCACAAAGACTTATGCAAGTAATAGGTAGCACTTTTTATGTTTTACTACTCTCACGTTCCCCTAACTTTTCAAAAGGGAGCATTACTATATCGCAGTGCTTGTATACAGAACTGGAGACCTAGTTTCATGGTTGCTTTGACAACATATCTGAAACCAAAAAAATTTCTGCACCTATGGATGGGGAAAAAGTATTTATAGGTGAGTTAGACAATTTTTTCTAAGGGGTACATAGGAATATGTGTAGATGGGTTTATTCCACGCTTGTTTAGCAACACTTTCACAGAATACAGACCAAGCCTGACTAAATTCTCTTTGTTTCTTATTAGCATTATTATTCATGCCAACGCCATCCTGTGTCCAGTGTTATAACGTGTGTGGTAATTGAAATTCTGAACTGAAGAGCGATAGATATCATCAAAATATATGCCCAGAGTCAAAAGAAAAAAGTATCAAATCTCCATTCTATAAGTGTGGGGCCGCTCTGTCATTTCACATCTTTCTTCTTAGTATAACTTTCCTAAATAAAAAAAAAAGATCTAGAATAAGAAGATGAAAACAAAACATGATAAATGAGGAGTGTCATGGGGTTTCGCAGTGAGCATCACCAGCCTGACAAGCACACAGTGTGAAGAATTGTCTGCTACATATTGAATGTAAGATAGCACAGTCACATTAACTAGAGACTTGCCTTCCCTATGTGACAAATACATGGTATGTATTGTTTCTACATTTTTAAAGTAAAAATGAATAATATCAAAAATAATGCTGCCTGAACATGAATGATTTATAACTCAAAAACTATAATTGAATAAATGCCCAAACCTACTTACCACTCTTCTCAATTATCAGAGGTGACTCAGATGAAGTTCAAAATTTAGACAACATTTTACAGGATGACATTAATCTTTAATGCCCTCTGATGTCAGTGAGAAGACATTGTTTGGAATGAAATTATAATATGCATATACACATGCGTAAACACCCCTGCTTAAAACAGAGGTAGGTTGTAGCAAGGAATGCTTTCATTCCAATGAGTCCCGTACCTGGGTTCCCAGATATTTATCGAGAAATGAGTTGGAATTGCACCTGTGCTGTGTGTTTCTCCCTCATTAGGTTCTCCTTCATCCATGGAAAACTGGCTGCTGCTTACACTGTCCCTCCTGGGCGGCCTCAAGAACTTTAATGGGATGGAATCCCATTATAACGAAGCATTCCCTGGTCTAGTGAGCAAACTGCACATACTGAACAAATCAGGACAAATGTTCCTCCAAAGGGCTGATGAGAACATTTACAGTTTAATATAAGCTGCCCCAGGGCAGTGCACTGTCTCATGTGCCTTCTTTATGTTTGTGTTACCATAGAATCAGATGGATGCTTCTCTTTGGTCTGGGACTTTGGCTTCCAAGTCATGAAAGGATAAAGGTAATTTCCTCTGTGAGTCATCTGAAGTTCAGTGAGCAGTTACTGGCTTCAGTGGTAATAACAGATGCTCATCTGTACACCAATTGTAATGGAGTCTCTGGAAGATGACATGGATAGCAGAGAGATGAACTGCCCACCATGCTCAGGGCTGACAAAGTAAAGCAGCCACTTAACTTGCCATAACATTATTTCTTCTTTCAGGTGCCATATATCAGAAACATTTGGTCATTTCCATGGGACAGATAGAGTTGATAAACCCTGGAAATTATTAGCAAACCTCCATGCTTAGTGTATATGGTTGCCATTAAGTGTCATGAAGTAGGCCTTATTTGAATTAGGATAACATCTTATATGTAAAGATTGAAATACATTTTTGTACTTTTGTTTTTAAACAAAACAAATTCCACATTTTTGAGAGGACAGTTTTGTATATTTTGTATATTTATATCTTCATTTTTCATATGGGAAGACTAAAGACAGTTTAGAATTTGAGAGGTGTGTCTCAGAAGTTCAAAACTATAGTTCAAATAGAAGATTCCAGCACACCTAAAGTCTATTTCCATTCATCTAATCAGGTTTACATTCCTTTGCTCCCTTCAGAATATAGCAAAAGTTTCATAACTGATTTCTTTTTTACCTTTTATTGAAAATATATTTTTCTCACATAGTATATCTTGATTATGGTTTTCTCTTCATCTACTTCCAGTTCCTCTACAACTTTCTTCCCATCTGAACCGACCCCTGTTTTGTCTCTCATTATAAAATATAACACCTTCTAAGGGATAATAATAAAATAAAATAAACAAAAATGAACACTTTAGAATTGGACAAAACGAACAAACTATTGTAAAAGGGTTGAAAAAATGGACAGGAACCCGAGATCCACTTGTTTGCATATTCAGGAATCCTCCCAAATCATTAAACTTTTCTATTTTTTCTTTTTTTTCTTTTCTATATTATTTGTTTAAATTCCAAATACTTTCTCCTTTCCTGGTTCTCCCCTACCCATAAGTCCCATAAGCCCTCTTCCCTCTGCCGATTCCCCAATCACCCCCTCCCATTTCTCTGTCCTGGTACTCACCAACAATGCTAGATCAAGTCTTTCCATGACCAGGGCCCTCTCTTTCCTTCTTCTTGGGAATCATTTGATATGTTAATTGTGTCTTGAGTATATTCAAATCTTCTGGGCTAATTAATATCCAGTTATCAGTGACTGCATTCCATGTGTATTCTTTTCTGATTGGGTTGCCTCACTTAGTATGATATTTTCCAGTTCCAACCATTTGCCTAAAAATGTCATGAATTCATTGTTTTCAATTGCTGAGTAGTATTCCATTGTGTAAATATACCACATTTTCTGTATCCATTCCTCCATTGAGGGACATCTGGGTTCTTTTCAGCTTCTGGCTGTTATAAACAAGGCTGCTATGAACATAGTGGAACATGTGTCCTTATTGCATGTCAGGGAATCCTCTGGGTATATGCCCAGGAGTGGTATAGCAGGGTCCTCTGGAAGTGTCATGCCCAGTTTTCAGAGGTGTAATCACAGTTAAAATATTAGTTTAAAATGAACTCAAATGAAAAGAGGCTAGAACACTCCTTCATTGATTTATGCCTTAGGCTTGTATTAGACAAACCTATTCTTCCCTTCTTTCATTTTCTTTTTAATTAATCATTCTATTCCTTTAGATTTCAAATGATAGCCCACTTCACAGTTATCCCTCCACAAAGCATCCATCCCACAGCTGTCCTCTCCCCACTCTCCTTTGCATCTATGAGGGTACTCCTTCTCCCACCCACCCTCTCTGGCCCAACTGCTCCAGCATCCCCCTATACTGGGACATCAAACCTCCACAGGACCAGTGACCTCCCCCCTTCCCATTGCTGTCAGGCAAGGCCATTGTCTGCTACATATGAATCTGGAGCCATGGGTCCCTCTCTGTGCAGTCCTTGGTTGGTCTTCTAGTCTCTGGGAGCAATGAGTGGTTCAGCCAGAAGATGTTTTTCTTCCTATGGGGTTGCAATACCCCTCCTCTCCTCCAGTCCTTCTGCCAGCTCCCCCACCAGAGTCCCTAAGATCATTCTGATGATTGGTTCCAAACATTCACATTTAACTGACCTTTTTCTTTTATGAACAATACTTTGTTGGAGCAGAGTAGTTGCTCACATGTGTAGGTCATGTTCAAATGTTTTTGGTACTTTAACTATAGATTCGGAATTGAGTAAATATGTTATAAATGGTATGGGTTAGGGAGGCTTAGACTGTTTAGAATCTGTACAGCATGAGGAGATATTCCAGAAGCCTCCTAGTCCCAGCACTTGGGAAGCAGAGGCTGAGATATTAAGGCAAATTTGAAAATAGTCTCATCTATGTGCAACTGCCAGGGCATCCAGGGCCAAGCAATACAGTGGATCTAGAATATCTAGGACAGTCAGGGCATCCAGGACTATAAAGAGAGATTCCACTAAAAGTACACATCATAACTCTCCTGGTGTTCATGAATAAAGATTATGAGTTTCTATTCTACATATATAAATACTTTATCTAATATTGGTTTAATTACTTCTTTGAAAAGACTAGAAATTTTTAATGTGCATATAACCTTACACCTGCTTCAATCTCATAACACAAATGGCATGAATCCTAAATGTTTGTTTTGCTATAGTGTTTTGTTGTTATTTTATATGCGGATCTTCAATATAAATTCTTTAAGTGTTTTGTAATGTAGGCAAAATTTAAAATGAACTAAAGTGTTTTCATTATAAATTTGGTAACATTGTCACTAATTGATAATTAAATAATCAATAATTAGATACATAAAAAAACAATGTTCCTATTAAAAAGTAAGCCCACATAACCCTAAAGGGATCATGCATAACTATATTAGAAATCATTTGGATTTTTGGGTCAATTTGGTCATGATGATTCAATATATATTAAATAAATATTTGGAGGAATTAAATTAGACTTATTCATTAGACCTTTTCTCTGTACCCGTGTTATTTTTTAAAAGGCAGAAAGTAAAGCAGTATGAGAAGTAAATAATCAAATTTGAAAACTATGTGCTTTTGTTTCATAAACTCATATGAACTCTTATCCTTAAGTTAGACTATTCAGTGTTGTGCTTTTATACAAGACTGTTTCTCACTGTAAGTCATACTGTTTAAATTGTATTGCTTGGCCCTGAAATTCTGCTTTAATAAAGATATTCTAATGGCATGAGAAGGAGAGATTTGATACAGAAATTTACATTGACAACATATTTTTTTCTATATTTTTTTTTTATTTTTTATTTTTTTATATTTTTTATATTTTATTTTTTATATTTTTATATTTTTATATTTTTATATTTTATTTTTTTATATATAATAAATATAAATATAAATAAATATAAAAATAAATAAATAAATATATTATATTTATTTTTATATTTTTATATTTTATATATTTTATTTTTTATATTTTTTATTTTATTCTATATTATTCTATATCTCAAGCTACCATACTTATTGCAACTATTTTGATTGTCATTAAGACAATTTAAAAAATCTTTTAAGTCAAACTGAAATGATTCCAGGGAGAAATATGATAAAATTTTCCACCAAATTAAAAAAAAGCCATCTATTTCTAGATAACAAGGGCTCAGCAACTACTTCTGTGTTGTTCAGCATGTCACTATCTAATGAGGTATGTATTGCCATGGTGTCCAGATCATTGGGACCAAAATCATTGATGTATGAATGTGGCATGTCCTGGTAAGACAATCTATGCTGGAGATAATGAGGTAGAAGCATAGAAGAATTAGATTTCCCAAATAAGGAAGGTCATTGTGGTGATAAGTTAACAGTGGAATGTGTTATAGGCATAGGAGAATGAGAAGGTCCAGTGGAAACCATTTGAAAATAGCCCAAGTAGTGGTGAAATGGGAGCCTGTAAATATGACAGAAATACACATGAAGAGAAAGTAGGCACTATGACTCCTGAATTCTACAGGTAAGGCATCATATAATATTCATTTCTTATATGAAACAAGAGTGCAGGTATAGATGGCCATGAGAAGGTCTGCTGTAGCATGGAAGCTACTGTTGTGCTATGTTGCCCAGGTATCTCTCACCCTTAAGGAACAAAGCTAACTATTCATTAACATATTGGCAGAACAAGCAACTTCAACCACTGAGAGGGTGCACAGAGTTGCTTAGAATCAACATGTAAAACAGTTATTTAAATACATATAAGAAGCCAGGCAGTGGTGGTGCACGCCTTTAATCCTAGCACTTGGGAGGCAGAGGCAGGCAGATTTCTGAGTTCAAGGCCATCCTGGTCTACAAAGTGAGTTCCAGGGCAGCCAGGGCTATACAGAGAAACCCTGTCTTGAAAAACCAAAATAATAATAATAATAATAATAATAATAATAATAAAAACATACATATAAGAATTCAGAAGTTGCTTAATAAAACATTGTTTTCTTAGTTCATAATTTTTGCAGAAAGAATTCAAGTGTCAGACGTCTGAAATTTCATTGTTTTTCTCTTTATGAATTATGTTCATAATCACATTCCCAAAGCCAACCAAAAAACAAAACAGTATAAAATTTCAAATCTAATATTAAACATCTTATATGCTTTCCTTCCATGTACTTATTAGCATAATCAATATTAGCACCACTGTCACATTTTTAATATATCCTTTATGCTCTTTTTAGAATGTGATTACTTCTAAATTGTGCCCATTTTAAGTTTTCTTGTCTCTTGTATAGCACTGTTTTCACTAGCATCCAGACAGTGTTGTCATTAGAGGCTACTGGCTTTAGGAAGTTGGTAAGCATTGTAAATTCAAATTAGCATTTTTTGTCTCCTAACATTGTAGTGTAGAGTAATTCATTCCACTGTTATTTCCTCTGGGAATAATTCCCAAAACATAGATGCTTGTTAGACCATTTTCTTCTTGTGAATCTTTTGCCTAATCAATCAAAGAAGACAGTACATGTAAATAATGCATGTGGTCTTAGATAAAAGAGAACAATGCTAATTTGTCTTTTGTTTCTTCCTGAAAGTACATGGCCTGTATTTTCTTTAATTCTGTTCTAAGAAAGAACTGGATGATTTGGCCTGTCCTTGAGTATGCTAACTTTGCTTGTCCTTGGGTTATAGTTTCAAAATGTAGAGCCTCTATGATCATACATTATTTTGGAACTTGTAATCTAGAAGAAGATTGAGGTAGTGAAAAGCAAATGAACCCTCCAAGAAGGTTATAAGAACAAATTTATTCATCTTGAGGGACAAAGAAGTTTGTATCCCTAGACTGTGGTGTGCTCAGCTTTGGAACTGTTTGGTCATATTCAGGTTCTATGGTTGGTACATATCTATTTGGCCTCTTTAGTACTTTTCATCACTCAGTTAAATGAGTGCTGAATGATCATGAAGAATGGCCAGTGTAAAGAGGTTAGACTGAAAATTCAATGTGCAATAGAAAAGTCAAAACTACTTTTAACAACTTCACATTTTACAGAAAGAAACAAAGGCAACATGGAAACAATTTCTGTTTCCCAATTTCTAATTTTCTGTATACCATATGAGCATCTTATGCATTTCTTCAGTACAAGGTGACATTACTAATTATTCGGGATTGATTACATATGTACTACTCAATATTATATGCAAAGAACATGAAACAAGAATGTTTCTAAACAAATTATAATGTATTATCTTATAAGGCACTTCCCTAATTTACATTAGTTGTCAATTTGATAATGCTCTAGAAAAACTGAACATGGAGATGCAATCGATGATTTTCCCAAATCACATTGTTCTGTGATCATGTCTGCAAAAGACTGTCATTATTATTTATGGAGAGGAAGGATAAGTCTGCTATGAATAACACAATTTCCTGATTAGAATATATAAAAGGAAAAAGAAAGAAAGAAGGAAGAAAGTTAGGAAGGAAGGAAAGAAGGAAGGAAGAAAGGAAGGAAAGAAATAAAGAAAGAAGAGGAGAAAAAGGAAGGAAAGAAATAGAGAAAGAAGACCATAGCTAAACATGAGCCTCACAGCAAGCCAGCAAGCTGTATTCTTCTGGTTTACTGTTTGCTAGACTCCCTGCTTTGCCTTCTTTCAGTAATAGACAGTGACTTGGAATTCCAAGCAAAGAAAGCATAATGTCTTCTGTGTTGCTTTTGGTCACGGTCTAATCACAGCAACAGAAAGCATACTAGAACAAGTATATTAAAATAAGTTTATAAATGCAACACCATCAGAATTTCTGACTCCTGTTTTTATTATTTCTACAAGAACCAAACTTGTTTTCTCAAATTATACTATGATATTCACATGCATGTTTCATAATCCAATGAATATGCCAATAGAATATAGCAAATTGTGACTCCTTTCATTAGCCATATTTTCTAATTTGGTTGTCTATATATGCAAAATTTGTAGTACAAGGTTTATATATCCATATTTAATGTGGTGGCTATTCCTGGTTGTCAATTTAACTATATCCAGAATGAACTACAATCCAGAATTGAAGGGAATGCCTGTGATAAATATCTTGAGGCTGGAAGACACAAATTTCTGACCTGGATCTTGACATAGAGCTCTTAAGGTATAGTGCCCATGAAAAGCTTAGACCCAGGCAAAGGTAGTTGCTTTTAGCCACAGGAGACTGAGGAAAGGAGATCTCTGTGTTCAAAGTCAGCCTGGGAAAAAGAAAGTCCCTGATTTGGTATAATGGTATGCACATTAATTTGGGCCACAGCTTCATCTGAAGGCCTACATAAGGACATTGGAAGGAAGAAGATTCACTCTTCTTCAAATTCTTGTACTTACTTGCCAGTACATCTGTTGTAACCTACATCTACAGATCAGCTTAAATAACTAGCTTCATGAGCTGAGAAACTTTTAGATTCTTGGACTTTTTATCCACAGCTGCCTATTGTTGGGTTATTTGGACTGCAGACTATAAGTCATCACAATAAATTCCATTATTATATACAGATATATGAAAAGTTCTGTAACTCTAGTGAACACTGACTAATATACTTATCTTTAGGCATTGAATATATTAGAACAAAATGCCATAGACTGAGAATATTATAAATAAGAGAAGAATTGGTCTAATGTTGCAAATGCATCAGGAAAATGAGAGTTCAGATAATTAACTAAGCATTCCAAAATAATTAGAGAAGAATTAAAAAATTTTATTGGATGATCATGTGGATGAACCTCATGCTGTTTGTATTTTGATGCTAATTCCACTCTCTTGGGAAGGGCTGCAAACAAGGATTGAGTCACTTACTCAGGTGACTCAATAGAGAACCAATAGTGAACCAATGTCCTAATGAATAAAGGAGACAATTACTGAGCAAGTAGGAGGGACTTCCGGTTTGGACAGAGGAAAAGAGGAAGCAGGGGAGAGTTAGATTCTTTTGGATAGGGATAGTGTTAGGACAAGAAGTAGTTATGAGTATCTCCTGGTTTCAGTGGTAGATTCCCTCAGGATTTGCCACCAGAGGATTTAGATTTTAAAAGGCTTACAAGGAATGTCATACTAAGTGAGGTGACCCAGTCTCAAAAGAATACCCATGGTATGTAGTCACTGATAAGTGGATATTAGCCTAGAACCTTGGAACACCAAAGAAATAAATCACATACCAAGTGATGTCTGACAAGAAGAAAGGAGTGGACACTGGTGCTAGAATGGACCAAAGCATCATTGTGGGGGAGTACAAGAACAGTGAGGTGGGAGGGGGTGGATGAGGGAGCAGGGGGAGGGAAAAGGGCATGTGGGACCTTTGGGGGTGGGGAACCAGAAAAAGGGAAATGAATTGTAAATATAGAATATATCCAATAAAAAAAACAAAAAAACAAAAAAAATAAACAAACAAAAACAAACAAACAAACAAAAAAGATTAGGATTTTAGTTGCTGTGCCTAGTGATTGAGTTACAGTCCTTTCTGAACCAAGTTGGTGTTGTGTTTTCCTTCATGCAGTGGTTCACCAGAGAAAGGTAAGGCAGTAAAGTGTGGGTTTGGCTGAGGTGCACCACAAAAGCCTTGGAGGATTTGAAGCACAGGGTTGGAGTGGTAGAAACCCACCAGTGGGAACCTAGCCAGCTGGGTAGAGGTTGTGGAGTTCAGAATCAGAATCTCCACAAGGTAATAACAGGTAGGCCATTACCCGCCAGTGCATGGCCAGCTAGGCTAGCAGGACAGAGTTGCTGGCACAAGGGTAGAAATGTGCTGGTTCATTTTTAATATTTCCTGCAACATCTATGTCTGAGGAGGAAAAAAAGTGTTCATTGCTCACATTGGATTTCTATCCATGCTTTATACTATAACTCAACAATGCAGACAAAGTAATTGTCTTCTCATGTGTTTGAAAACAGTGGATTTTCAGATAAAATAAAAGTTTCAGGATCTGTAAAGGACATCTGGTATGAGAAATCATATCTGATTCCAAGATCTGAATATGCAAGAAACGTATTCTTGGAAAACCTTAGAGAAGTACAAGTGTGGAAATACTAGGATTTAGTAATCTCCTAGTAGTTCTGTCTAACATGTAGAACAATATTAATACATAGTAATTTTAACCACACATAAATTCAGGTTCTAGACATAGTGATGAGTAGGCTTTCTATAATGTCTAGGAAATAAAGTGCTCATTCCACTAGCAACTTTACATATCCTAATCGAAACAGAGATGAGTAAGAAAGCAACACATGGGCAGAAGTAACTAATCTTTAACTGTTACCTTTTCCACTCTTTGCATAATAGAAGTAAACTTCAGAGCTTCATATAACCACCTGCTACATAGGTATAGTGTATAAACCAAACTACTAAAATGCATAGTGATTTTAATATTCATTCAATCAATCACACTAAAATCAAATTTAGCAATTTCTTCCAAGCAAATCCTCAATAGATATGAACCTATTCCCACCATTTTATTCCTGTACTTTATAAAGGTACAGCAATCCATCTAGGCTACTCTAATTTTGTTTTAAATATTGAAAGAATATTAATTTTTATTGTGTTCAAGTATGTCTAGATCTATTACAGTGAAGATAACATTAAACCCAAGCATAATAATCAACACTGTAGATTTTCAATGTGGAATGATCCATAAAATAGTTTGTATCGTGGTATTTTGTAAAGAAGACCCAATGTATTTCTTTGTAAAATATTTTATCTATCTATTTGGTCAGACAATAAAACTCTTTGATCAAATTTGAAGCTTAAAACTTATATATATAATATATATTATATATATAATATATTTTATGTATATAAACATAAAAATATTTATAAGAGCACACACACAAACACACACATTTTCTTCTCATTTCAGTTTCATCAGCTTCTCTTCAGAACATTCTTTCTATTTTCTTGTTTTCTCTGCTTAGCAGAATTTTACTGCCTCATATACTGCTGCAGGAAGCAATTTAAAATCCCCTTTCCCTTTACCATTACTGCTCACTTATGAATAGACCTTATAACAAAAACAATTTTTGCACAGATAGAGCACATCATTCTCTCCCCATGTTAAATTTTATTCAGAAAATGAAAAATCAAGATATAGACCCAACCTGTACCTCATCTTGCACTCTTGTCAAGGTTTTTCATTGAAAGCCATGGAAAGAAACTGTAGATGATTTGAACATAAAACAAAATTTCCTTCCCAAAAGCTAATTGTGTTAGCTTACAGAAATGGCTAGGTGCTTTCACACACTAGCTTAGAAAACCAGAAGAAAATATAAAAAGTTCAGTATCTTCTCATCTGTTTGCATACACTATATGATAAACATCTTGTCATAGGAAACATGCAATTGGCAATTCAATCTGAATGATATTTCAAATGGAATTTGATTTATACTAGATGTGTGCATATATGCATATTATATGTTTTATATGTAACATTGTATCTGTTTTGAACACAGATATTTTATTATTTTTATTGTATATTTTCTTTATTTACATTTCAAATATTATCCCTTTTCTAGGATTGGTAAAGATCTTTTCCCATTTTGTTGGTTGCTGTTTTGTCCTATTGACAGTGTCATTTACCTTACAGAAGCATTGCTATTTAACAAGGTCCCACTTGCAGATTTTTGATCTTAGAGCATAAGCCATTGGTCTTCTGTTCAGGAAAATTTCCACTCTAAACCCCCTTTTTAAAAAAGAATTTCAATACTAGTTTCCATTAGGAATTCTATATATTAGCTAGTAAAATATATTAGATTAACAACTGATGCAGTGTTACAGTAGTTGGCATTGTATCTTGTGTCTCCTATCAATACATTAGAAATTTAAAAATATATAGGTGTGTGTGTGTGTGTGTGTGTGTGTGTATGTAAACATCTTATTTCTGTATTTTGAAAAGTAGAAACATTAACACTTTGTTAAGTAGGTCTCTATAAGTCCTATTAAGGTCATTCCTTTTTTTTTTCAGATCAGCCAGGAGTGATATGACTCCAAATTTCTGTTCTCTTTAATCCATTTTCCTTACTTATAGAATTATTGTTTCAAGTTTTAAAAAAATTCCTTTCCAAGTTTTTTAGAAAAAAAATATGTCTCGGTGTCATGGAATTCAATTTCAGCATGATTCATGGTAATATATATTTTATATCTATCTAGACTGTCTTTATTTCCCTCACATTTTACCTACAGGAAATATTATTGAGATATAAACTCCATTTCTGTATCTAAGAACTGTACTAGAAGTTGTGCATTGTACAACATGAGACTAAGCAGATTCTTGCAATTCTGTGTTGGGAAGCAAAAAATAATTGTTATATTACAAGGTATAAAAGATGTGACTATGACTTCTTAGCTGGGTTATAGAAGGAAATTTTCATCATACCTATATAGGGTGATTTCAGAGCAATTGTACACTTATTTTACTATGTAGTCTCTCCCAATCATCATAAAACAGCTTGGGCAAAGTATAAGTTTGCTACAATTATTTTTGAATATGGGATTCTGTAGAAATCTATGAGAACGAAGAGCTTAAATGACAGCAATAGACTGATGGCAAGAGTTATACAAGATTTAAAGGGACTGCCTCAGATAAAATTGTGCTTCTTAGCATCAAAATGTTGTCAGTGAGCTGTTATCTGTAACTTTCAAGAATTACATTGAAATAATGAATTCATATGTCTTTGCAGTTTTCCTACATGTTTGTTTAATAATGTCATAGTTTGCTCAGAACAGAACTGAGATTATCACATTTGGACCATATTGCTGTAGAGGAAGAATTATTTGAGTTGATTATCTTAATATTTAAATGATAGAAGGATATTGTAGCACATAGAGCATGAGAAACCACATATAATGTTGATTTTTTCTGAATATAATGACTATTGCTATATAAAAAGTTAAATTTATATTTTATCTCAGACTATATACATTTACATTCCTTCCTCAAAGATAAAATATACTTAATAGGAAAATCTCTAAATGTCAACATGTTAAACTGTATTAGTTGTTTCTTTTAGCTTTTAACATTAAACATATGCTATGTATAAATATGTATGTATAATATATAAATATATTCTGCTGTAACTCCTAAATATTTCATAATTCTGTATAAAAAGTATTTCAGGAAAATAGTTATCATTTCAAATGGTTCATTTCTTGCTTCCTATATAAGTACCAAATTGGATTATATATTGTTAAGCTCAGAATCTATTAAAATGCATGGATGATCTTCATTGCATAAAGGATACAATATATATATATATATATATGTATATATATACATATATATATATATAAGTTTTTGTTTGCTTTGGCTTATACTAATCTCTCAATAAATATTCAATAGATCAAGGATAATTAGCTGGCTTATGAGAAGAGCTTTACTTACGAGACAGTGTGTTATAGTTGATGTTGGAGAATGCTAGATGCTCCTAGTTTCTGAGAACTGAGAGGTCCATTTTTCATAGTTGCTACTTCTCCAAACACACTTGACCAGCAAAATTCCTACAACCTGTTTACTCCCTGAGATCTATGTTCAAAGCCTCCAGCAATTCTGATGTGAAATAAAATCTCTACCACCATCTAGGATACCTAGGACAACATCTTGTAAACGAAGAGACAAGAAATAAGTTTCTTGTCTCTTCGTTTACAAGATGTTGTCTTACCTCCCCTATTTCACAAAACAAACAAAATCCAATAGAGCACCCAGGAAAGCTATCTTTCTCTAGAATTTAATCTGTGAAATTTGAAACTTATAACTAAGTGTTAGATATTTCTTGAGGCGATAAAGTGAGGTAAAACTAGACCAGACATTTGAGGGTCTTGTGAACAGCACTAGGCATTGCTTTATTGAAAGGTACAGAACAACTGAACAGAGTCAAGAAAAAAGAAACATACACATAACCCCCCAATCTTCTGCTTCTGTAATGTTCCTACACTTGGTATTCATATACTAATTTCTGACTTTTTGTGTTTTCTGATTTCTAGTGTGTTCGTTGAAGCTTTAAATAATATACCTCCACCTCTATTTTAACAAAAATATTGTAGATTTATTTTATCTTGCAACAAGGTCATTCTAATTTAAAAAAATGTGGACATATTAGCTGTTTAATTGTTTAATAGAGAAAGGCAGTCTACTACATCTGGAAATCACACAAATGTGTATGGTTTAGTGGTACATTGAGTTGCCAGAATGCTTCCCTTCAAATACACGAACAAAGCTCAGAGAAGGGAATGTGAAACCTAATTGTCCTGGTATTTAATCCTCTTAAGAATAGACATGTAGGAATCTGTTCTGATTTTAGATGCATTCTAAAGCCTTAGTTATTTCTGAATGAAAGGTAAAAAGCTCAGTGTCTTTGATTATACTATCTTACCTGTTTTTAGTTTGTTTCTTTTTTTTTAAATTTATTTCATACTTTGGGTATCAATTCTGTTTTATTATATGTTGAAGAAATGCAATTACTTTTATTTGTGGTAAGGCATATAATTCTGTAGATGAAAGAAAAGTTTCTTAATGTTAAAGTTTCTTATATTGTTTCTGATATTACTTATCCCCCAATCTGTACTTTATTAATATTCATATACTACATCCCATAGCTGCTATGCCTGATTTATCATTCTAGAAAACATTATTTTAAACATATGCTATGATTTCATAGCTAGAATAAAATATATTTATATACATACATAAATTGCTACCAGTTTATTGTTTCAAATATCAAAAAATGGTATGAAAATAAAAAATTAGTTCATCCTAAGTTTTTCAGTAATTACATTAAAGAATATCATTATGTCCCTTCTATAAATTTAAAGATTTATATCCTTGTAACAAAAATCCCCAATTTCATTACTTTTGATCATGTAAACTAATCAATATGTTTGGTATGCACCTAAAGGTAGCAATGTCGCAATTCTTAATGAAAAAGAAACATACTCAAAGGCAATGTTTAAAATGCTGTATTGGATTCTGTTGTTAATCTGGTAAAGTGGCATGATTGCAGCAGGCTGGAAGACCTGTGGGCCAAACAAGCCTCTAATGCTGTTTCCCTCCAATACCATTTATGTATACATGGATTACTTTCTTATTGAATTCTTCAATTCACCTGTGTACTGAATTATGTTCAACAAAATGAACAACTTTTCTCTTTTCATCTACAACTGATACTATTAGTAAATGACCTTTTCACTTGCAGTAAGATTAATTTGCAGCCAGAACTTAAGAAGAGATAGAAAATAGAAATTTCACAGAGTAGGCATTATCTTTCTTCCATTTTCTTTCTTCTTCATCATCCCTTTATTTCCTTGTGGATCTTGTAGTCATGTCAGTAGACTGTCCAAGTGCACATATCTGGAGCTTCAGTGTTCTAGTTTCCCCACCTTAACATGCTGCCCTTTCCTGCCTTGTGTCCATATTAAATTACATGCTGCTCTCCTCCTCTTCTGCCCAAAGTACAGCTTCTTAAACTTTGTTATAACCTCATAGAAATCTGATGGTGGCATGTAAATATACATGTGTGTAGTGAAAAAGTTGACAGCTGTAAATGTTTTCAAGGGGTCTCATTGTCAAAGTACTTTAAAAAGTATTAGATTCTGGCCTTGCCTACCCATATTGTACTTAAAGGCAATTTGCATGATGCATGCCATCATGCCATGTCACACAAACAGACATTGCCTGAAATACTTAACTCAGTCTATTATAGGTTACAGTGTTTTGTATTATATTGAGTATGTGTCTAGGGTTACAAATAGAAAAATTATACTAACCTGGGTAGTAAACACAATCAACTTGTGGTAAGTTCAACTTTTCCTCATCAAATTTGTATTTGCTAAATCTCTTAAACTTTATTTCTTTATGTGTGTGAGCATTTGTGTATGTGTGGTATGTAATGTGTAGTGTATATACTTCAGTGTTTGGGTGCATGTACACATGTACAGGCCAGGGCAAGATGTAAGATGACTTCATTCATCATTCTCTGCGGTTGCCTTGAGATAACTGAACCATAGCTTCACACTTTTGAATCTACTTGTCTCTGTATCACACTGTGGGATATAAAAATAAGCTCAGTAAAACATGTATAATAAATCAGAATTTAGGTCCTCATAATTACAGAGTAAGTGTTCTTATCCACTGAGCTATTTCACATAAACTTCTTTGGCAAGTGTCCCACAAAATTTGTTTCTTAGTTTGCCTGTTATTTTTTCTACCATATGACACAGTTGCTAACTGCTTACACTAATTCAGATCTTATTTAAAGTTAATTGTTCAAAAAGTCAAAGGTATATATCTGGTGACTGATAATTCACTTACACCATTCTATGTTAAAGACTAATATTGTTGGTTTCACTGCTATATTGTCAGAGTTCATAAACCTAAGCTAATATATATATATATATATATATATATATATATTATATATAATATATATATTATATATATATATATTATATATATATATGTATATATATATATATATATATATATATATACATATTATCCATACTTGAAAACAAAACCCTGTATCCTACATCTCTTTGTCCTGTGATTGGATTTATTACATTTGCCCATTCTACATTTCAGGTTGTACATGATAAAGTGAACTAAAATTAATGTTGATTTTTTTTTTTAGAAGCACCATCAAAGTCAGTAACAGAACATTTTGCTTTGTGGAACAAACTATAAATGTCATTTTTAAAAACCAATTTATTGTTACATAATTTCAATGTTGTTATTAAATTATATGAAAACTATACTTTGAAAAATATGATTAAACCTTTTTAAATAACATCTTATTTTGGTTCACATCTGTGCCTATGTGTTATGCTAGACAAAATTAGTTCTCAAAATATCTTTTTCAATGAGCTAATGTAAAGTATTAATTATTCATAACATAAAGTTTTAATGCTATTTCATATGAAAAAAATTGAACAAAAGTTAAGATTATCAATACAAAGAAATATTATTAAATTTTTATTTGTTGTAATTAAAAGTTATAAAACATCAGCAAATTTACTAATACTCACAAAGCAAGTGTTTTAAATGTTAAAACTTGTCTGAATTAGTGTGATATCACAGAACTTATTTTTCATAAATTTTTTACAGTTGCATACAGTAGTCTGAAATATAAGATTATGTTTTGTATCGTTGTAATAATTTTATATTTTATATAAATGGATGGTCAAAAAATATATATAATATTTTAGCTTTATGTTACTCTCTTATTTCATATTTTTGCTCAAGAAAGACTGTATTAACCTAGAATGCTTAGGCGGGAAACATTGTCACTTAATGCAAATAATAAACCAAAGAACTCTTACTTTAAGAAAATTATGATTATTTTGTTAATACAGTAATTCATTTACATGTTTTACATCCTTAAAACATTTTCCATGCATGTTTCTTTCTGTGTCAAAAAGAAAAGAAAATATCCTAATTTTAGAAGGTTAGGCAAATAAAATATGACGAACATCAAAGTATCAGTAAAAGAGCAGTGTAGACATATCCAGAGGAACTCTCTACTTTACACAGATGGCCTTTCACTGGGGAAGACAATGGGAATATTGCTAGATATGTGCATGCCATGATCATGAGCAATGGAGACATAGGAAAGGACATCAGAGTCTACACTTTTAATTTGGCAGAAGACAAATATTTAAAGACATGTACCATGGTATCACTGTACCTTAATTGGGTGTAGAATGAAGTATGTCATAAACAAGCCTACAGTGCCTTCTCTTTGTCAGAAATGGGGTTGAAATTAGCAAACATAGTCATCCCTTAATATCCATGACATTTGGTCTCATGGCATACCTCCCATCCCATGGAAGCAAAGACCATAATTTATGTGTCCCTTAGAGAAGCAGTTTGTCATTGAGCAGAATCTTTGCATATGCATATTATTTAAACCATGACTGTATTCTTACCCTGACTATACTGCAGTGTTCAGAAAATAATTATAAGAAATATGATATATATGTATACACACACACACACACACACACACACACACATATATATATATATATATATATATATATACAGTACAGACAGAAGAAACATTTTGACATATTGTCTATCTGCAACTTCTTGAATGCTAGGATAAACAAAACAAATGCAGAATGGAAGTAATTGTGCTGCCTACCTAAGGATTACATCTGTGGGGCAAGAAACTCATAATCTAGAGTGAGTTGTAATCACAGGTTCATGTTGTTTCCCAGGGAAATGCATCACTACTAGCAATTTGAAAGTGATTTAATAGACAGCATCAGATGCTGTAACTATATTAATTCACAAGGATCAGAAACAGAGATCCAGATTTTTAGAGATTGCAGTCATGAAGCTTACTTTCCAAAGTTGCACCTTCAATCAGTAATTAATTCTATAACCTGGATCATCTGAATTAGGTTAACTTTGAATCAGCTCATTTTTTGGCTTATCACAGTTTTCATTGTGCAGTGCACTTTTATAATCACTATAATGATTTTTACATCTTTCAAAAGTGTACAAGGCATGGGATTGATATATAAGGCATCATAAATATGAAGAGAAAGCTTTTTCACAGCATGTATGTGTTGACACACAAATCTAGTACCATTCAAAGTTAAAATTCCTTACAATTTCCCTTTTCCAAGATATATCTCTCATTCCTTTTAATAAAAAGTAAATACAGTCTAAATCTTTCTTGACATTTCTAATCTAATGAAGGGACAAGGAAATAAAGCGTTCTGTTTCTTGTCATTTTCCCCCAAAGGTTTTTGAAATAAACTTGTTCCAAGATGACAGCATAATAATGGGAAGTATATAATGAAAACAGCAGTCTGACAGGTTTTCACATACCTGCATGGAAATGAGAAAGTAGCATGTACCCTAAGATGAAGAAACAACCCAAGACAAATATTAGAAAGGAAGCATACAGCATCATAGTGGCACACAATGAGTAAACATCTGTGAATATGGACATGTGGGTGCTGTTGGAATAGAAGATGTGTACTCAAAGCCAAGGAATACTCCTCAGCATTAAATGTTAAGGAAACATATAAGTGATCTTACAGTTATTATGAGTCCTATGACAACTAGAAATTGTTTTATTTTTAGATTCATGTCTAGGCAAGAAAAGGTACAATTCTTGACTTCTATTATGACTTTCAGGTAAAGCTGGATATGAGAGTATAAGAGAGTCCAAACTGTCTTGAGCATTATAAGTAGAGCTTTTGAGTATTGAAAACAATTGAAATATTTTCTGACATATAAATGTAATCCACAGAGTTCTAGAGAAATAGTAAGAATTAATATATATAATAATTTTGGATGTTACATTTTCTGATAACCTACTATGTTACACCTGTTTCTTTTATAGATACAATAATGTAAAATATTGTTATAAGATTTTCTCCCTTCTATCTGTTTGCTCCAGGGTTTTCCATGTTTCCGCACACTCTTAAATGATAGCCTTTTCTTCTTTGATTTTCATGATTGTATTTATGAATAAATACGTATAAATATATACATAACCAGCAGGGACATCTATGTTGTTTGTGCACAAATAGTTTTAGATGTGAATACTTTTATTGAGTTGCTAGTTGTGTGCTCATTCTAGGAAAGCCTAATTTTCTCTCTTTCATTAGTCATGAGTTCTATGTAGTTCTTTGTATAATGATAGGTCCGTATGTGATCTTTCCCTTTCCAGGATATATTATGTTCATATTTCTATTGTTTTAACTACATCCTACATCTTATCCACAAAGAATTATCAGCTGAGGAATAGCAAATGGCTGAGAAGCACCTAAAGAAATGTTCAAAATCCTTAATATTCAGTGAATTGCGAATCAAAACAACCCTGAGATTCTAGTTCACACTAGTCAGAATGGCTAAGATCAAAAACTCAGATGACAGGAGATGCTGACGAGGATGTGCAGAAAAACGAACATTCTACCATCATTGGTGTGATTGCAAGTTGGTATAACCATTCTGGAAATCAGTCTGGCATTTCCTCAGAAAATTGGACATAGTATTACCTGAGGACCCAGCTATACTACTCCTGGGAGTATACCCAAAAGATGCTCTAACATATAACAAGGACACATGCTTCACTATGTTCTTAGAAGCCTAATTTATAATAGCCAGAAGCTGGAATGAACCCAGATGTCCTTCAACAGAGGAATGGATACAGAAAATATGGTACATTTACACAATGGACTACTGCTCAGCTATTAAAAACACTGTCTTCATGAACATTTTATGCAAATGGATGGAACTAGAAAATATCATCTTTAATGAGCAACCCAATCACAAAGGAACACACATAGTATGCACTCACTGATAAGTGGATATTTGCCCCAAAACTCAGAATACCCAAAGATACAATTCACAGACCATATGAAGCTCAAGAAGAAAACTAAAGAGTAGTTTCTTCAGTCATTCTTAGGAAGGGGAACAAAATACCCAAGGTAGCAAATATGAAGAAAGTGTAGAACAGAGACTGAAGAACAGGGCATGAAAAGACGGCCCCATCTAGGGATCCATGACATAAACAGTTACCAAATCCAGACAGTATTGTGGATGCCAAGAAGTACATGCTGACAGGAGCCTGATATAGCTGTCTCCTGAGAGGCTCTGCCAGAGCCTAACAAACACAGAGCCAACCATTGGACTGAGCAAGGGGTCTCCAATGGAGAAGGACTTAGAGAAAGGACTGAAGGAGCTGAAGGGGTTTGCAACCCCATAGAAAGAACAATAATATCAACCAGCCAGACGACCCCCCCACAAGAACTCCCAGGCACTAAACCACCAACCAAAGAGTACACATAGGGACACATACCTCCAAGTGCATGTGTAGCAGAGGATGGCCTTGTTGGGTATCAATAGTAGGAAAATTCCTTAGTCCCATGAAGGCTTCATTCCTCAGTGTAACTAATGCCAGGGCAGTGAAGTGGGAGGGGGAGCATTCTCATAGAAGCAGGGAAGGAGCTATGGGAAAGGGGTAATCCAGAGGGGAACTTGTGAAAGGGAATAATATTTGAAATGTAAATACATAAAATATGTAATAAAAATATTAGTTGAAAAGATGGAGTTAATGATTTCAAACTATTGGGGATATGGGGTTCCATATCCCCAATGCTGTGAGTCACAACTAATGTAACCCCATTAAATTTTGGGTGCCTCCCCTATTCCAGGTCTCTTGATTGACACCAATCCTTGACACTATTAATGATATCCTTTTGGACTTGCCAAAAGGAGTCTAGGAAGGCTGTCCTCTGAGAGACTCAGCAGATGACTCAGATAGATTCAGAGACCCAATGCCAAATGATAGAGGGTCTTGGGGACTCTTATGGAGTTGTGGGAAAGATTGAACAACCCAAAGTGGATAGGAACTCCACAGGGAGACTAATCAAGTCAACAAACCTGGACACTTGTGTGCTTCCAGTCTCTGAAACACCAACCAAAGATCATGCTGAAGCTGACCCTAGGCATGCCAGTATATATATAGCAGATATTCAGCTTGGTCTTCATATGATTTCTGAACAACTGAAGCAGAAAGCTATCCCAAGAGCTGTTGCTTATCTGTGGGATACATTCTTCTAGGCTGGTCTGCATTCTCTGGCCTCATTGGGAGATGATATGCCTAACCCTACAGACTTGATGTACCAGGGTGGAGAGATACCCAAGGATGGCCTCTACCCTCTCAGAGGAGAAGGGGAGAGGAGAAAGTGATTATGGAAGGAGTAACCAAAAGTAGGTGCAGTGATTGGGATGTAAAGTGAAAAAAATAAAATGTCTAGGTTTAGACAACAATTAAGTAAGTGACTTAATGTTTTTGAAGAAATTTTCATGTTCATCTTACATACTTTAAGAAACTAATTTCTCACAAAAATAATAACAAAAACTTCACATGATGAAATGCAATGAAAAATTAAAATAAAATATTAATCAACTCTTTCAAAAATAGTAAACTTAAAATGGAAAAAGTATCAAGAAATTAAGAAGGTATTTATTTACATAGACTTGAAATATTTGCACAAAAAATTCCCAAAACAGAAAGGTAAGAAAAAAAGTTATAATAGCAAACATTTTTTAAACTGCTTATGTGAATTTTTAGCATATCCATCTTCATAATTTAAAGATAACTCTAGCCTCTAAATAAGCTATTTTACTGTAACAGAGGTAAGAATAGATAGAAAGGCTAAACATAATTTAATTTTGTTAAAAAGAGGTTTGATGAAGTACTATTTGATTAAGGTTTGGTCCATAATATCTGTATTTGGATAAAATTAAAGCAAGGTCAAGATAAAAGTCCATCAACCTACAGCAGAAGCTTATACATGGATTTTAAGAAGAATTCATCTTTATCATTTTGGTTTGTTTTCTCATTTTCTGATACATTTATTTACTAAAACTTGTTCTTAGAAAACTTTAAATGTGTATGTCTGAGTTTTATAGCAACGTGATTCTAGTGAGAGAAAGGAGATATTTTATTTCCTACAAATTTAAAGCAATCACATTCAACAGACAGCAAAAACATATTTTTGAACCAAAAGAAGTCAATTTTCGATGTGTATTATATTTAATTTAGTGTCAATAGTATTTTAATGTTATCTATTTATATTTTATTGTATTTATAGTATGAAATTAACCCTTTTAAACAAAATTAGAATCTCTTCTATATTTATACTATTTCTAGTGTGTTTAAGTATTTTCTATGTTATAATTTTCATAGTTACATATTCTGTTTTAGGCAAGTGTTGAAAATAAAAACAGCCCATAGTGATTTTTTTAAGAAAATGAAAACATCTGTACCAGCGTCTTAGAGTGCCTGAACATATTGATACCCTGAACTTATCCATATCAACGTTGGGTGGGAAGGGAATAGGGTGGAAGTATGATGAGAGTTGATGGGGCAAATATGATTAAATTGTATTATATGAACTACTCAGACATAAAAACATAAATAAATCAAATAAAAAGTCTTTAAATACGTAAATATGGCCAGTTTAACTTGTCTTTTCATATTCAACTTGAATAATAGCTTAAATAAAAGACAAGTTATCTAACCCACAATTATCAAAAGAATTATTTATTACAAATATTCTTGTTAAATGTATCTCAGGAGTGAAAATTTGCCTCAACAATAGTACATTTAGTTCATGTTCATAAATTTCATCACTATGAAAAACTTATTTATTTTCTTCTTCATTCTGTTGTCATAAAGGTAATATTACTTAAACAATTTGTGTTTTTTAGAAGATAGTTGTTTGTTAAACCATATCGCTATCATATATTTTAGTTTTACATAGTAAGGCAGCATTCAATATAAATGGGGGGTAGGCAACTAAGATTCCCACTCCTAATGGAAACTATTTTTTCTCCTTTTGCTTATCAGACTTCAAGGATATACACACATACATGCATAAGCTCCTCTCTTTCTATCTCTATGTCTCCCCCTCTTTCTTTCTCTCTCTCTCTTATACTGTAAATGCACATATATACACACATATATGTAAATTATCATCTAAGAATATTATTTATTTCTTAATATTATATTATGTTCCACTAAATAACTCATAAATTTTAGTCTTCATTTTGTATCTAGTAAGACATGTTCATTAGCAAAGAAAAATTGCTCCAAAGAATATTAAAGTCAAGGAGAAAATGATAGAGAGGGGCAGATAGATAGTGAATATCATCCTTTACTATGTATTGTGAAGACCTTCCGTTTTTGGTGTTTTGTTGTTGGTTGGTTGGTTGGGTTATTTTTATTGTAATTGTTGTTCTGAGACACTCTGTGTGTACTGAACCTTATATGAAACATCTTTTTCACAAACTCTCCATCTCTCGAGAAGGCTCAGGAAACATTGAGGAAGAGGAGACAGTAAGAATGTAAGAGGCAGAGGGTAGAATTGCCATAAATACTGTCTACTGGACATGGCATGACTAGTGCCCCTATGAACTCACAGATAACAGTTACTACATGAGACATGAACATGGTCAAAATAGCTAAAATCTCATCAGGAATTAAGGACAGTTCAATGAGTAACTACTGGAAGTTAGTAGCCTCTAAGGGAGGAAATAAATCATTTTTATGAGGCTGGGCCACTTTTACTGACTTGACAACCATGCATATATCAGCAGCACTAATAAGACTTAAACATTTATTTATTAATCTCAAACAGAAAATCATGAAATTAGGAGGTAGACTTGTTGGAAGGAGATCTGGGGGAATAAGTGTGCAGAAAATGGAGAGTAGATGCAATCATGCATCATTGTATATCTGTATTGATACTCAAAATAATTATTTAAAAATTAAAATATGAAGAACAATATTATGAATACATAATATTTTCACTGAGTAGACATATTTAATAGCCACTAAGAGGGAAGGAAATCATCCTTGTGTGTGGCTGTGTCCCCTGGTTAGGTACCTATGCTCCAGTGAATGGCCCAGTAAATATATTTGTATTTACATCTAAAAACAAGATCAAAAACTGATAAATGGAACATTATGAAACTGGTAATCTTTTGTAAGGAAAAGTATATAGTTAATAAGACAAATCTGCAAACTACACAGTGGGAAAAAATCTTCACTTACCCCACATCTGATAGAGGGCTAATATCAAAAATATAAAAAGAACCCAAGAAGCTAACCATCAAAAAAACCAAACAATCAAATCAAATAATGGGGGTATAGAACCAAACCAATACTTTACAACAGAGGAATCTCAAATGACTGGGAAGCACCTAAAGAAATGGTGAAAGTCTTTAGTGATCAGAGAAATGCAAATCAAAACCACCCTGAGATTCCACCTTATACCAGCCAGAATGGCTAAGATCAAAACCTCAGGTGACAACACATTGTGGGAAGAATGTGGAGAAAGAGGAATACTCCTCTAATACTGGTGGGATTGCAAACTGGTACAACCACTCTGGAAATCAATCTGGAGGTTCCTCAGAAAATTGGAAATAGATCTACCTCAAGACCCAGCAATACCACTCTTGGGAATATACCCAAAAGATGTCCCACCATGCCACAGGGGTACATGTTCCAATACATTCATAGCTGCCTTCTCTGTGGTAGCCAGAAGTTGAAAACGTCCCAAAATTGAAGAATAGATACAAAAAATGTGGTTCATTATACGATGGAATACTATTAAGAATTATTAAGAACAAAGCCATCCTGAGTTTTTGCAGGAAAATTGATGGAACTAGAAAATATAATCCTGAGTGAGGTAACTCAGACCCAAAAGGACATGCATGATATGTACTCACTAATAAGTTGATATTAACCAAAAAACTGCAGAATACCAAAGATACAATCCACAGAACTCAAAAAGGTCAACAACCCTGAAGGGACCAGATGAGGATGCCTTAGTCTCACTTGGGAGGGAGAAGAAAGCAGTCACAATTGGGCAGGAAGGGAGGACTTGTTAGGGAAATTGGACAGGGGTGAGAGGTTACCTGGTCTGGTATTGGGTGAAGAAAATGGACTGAAGCCCTGAGGGTCAGGAGAAAGAATGGAAAAAGGCAACCTTGGTAGTTAGAAAGTTGGGGGGACCCTCCAGAATACACCAGTAAACTGGGAGGTAAGACTAAGAACTCAAAGGAAGGAACCATAGGTGAAATGCCTGACAATAGAGAGAGGGAACTTATAGAGCCCACCTCCAGCAGGAAGAAAGGACATCAAATGAGGGAAGAGAGGGGCCATCCCACATTTAAAATAATGACCCAAAATTGTTCCTGTCTGAAAGAACTGCAGGGATAGAAATGGAGAGGTACCTGAGGAAAAGAAGGTCTGGTGACAGGCCCAAAGTGGGGTCCAGCTCAAGAGGAGGTCCCAAGGCCTGACCCTATTACTGAGGCTATGGAGTGCTCACAGAAAGGGACCTATCATGACTACCCTCTGGAAGACCCAACAAGCAGCTGACAGAGTCAGATGCATATATTTGCACCCAGCCAATGTGGACAGAAGCTGCTGACCCCTGTGGTTGAATTAGAGAAAGGCTGGAAGAAGCTGAGGAGGAGGGCAATCTGTAGGAGAAACAGAAGTCTCAATTAACCTGTTACCCTGAGGTCTCTCAACACTGGACCATTAACCAGGCAGCATAGACCAGCTGATATGATGCCCCCAAGACATCTGCAGCAGAAGGCTGTTGGGTCTGTGTTCATTCAGAGAAGATGTACCTAACCCTCAAGAGACTGGAGGCCCCAGGGAGTTTAGAGGTCTGGTTGGGTAGGTGGTTGGGGGGAGTAGGCATGGGGACATTTTCATGGAGACAGGTGGGTAGGGAGGATTTATGGGATGTGGAACAGTTGGGGTGGACCAGGGTGGGGGGTATAAAATCTGGAATGTAAATAAATAAATAAATATTTTTTAAAAACATAAAAACAAGTGGAGAAATGGTTCTCAATCTCATCAAGAAATAGTATAATAAAAGGAAAATCAAAAATATGTGAAAACCAATTATGAATCATAAATGGGGAAACATATAATCACAAAGAGACAAGGAGTGATTGACACACAGTTATTCATGTGCAGAGTTGGTTAGCTTAGATGATGAGTGCTTCCCAGTGCTACAGTACCACAACTCTCGCATTGTATGTTGTTTTCCAATCAGATATGTACCAAAGTAGTGGCATAATAATTACATTCAGAAAAATACAAAGATCTTTTCATTTGCTCCATCTTTAGACATTGTAACTCCCAATACTTAATAGATTCTTTGATGCAGTTATTAAAAATCTTTATTAATCTCTTGATACAGAACATTATGTTGAACCTGTAATTTATATGTAGGGATTCTTTTGTTTAATAATCATTTTTGAGCATATTCTCTGTTCTTTGAGAATGAAATGGACAATTTCTCCAAGCATATAAAAAATGTTAAGTAAAGAATATAGGTGCTTTGTTAAAAGTAATCATCATAATATGGCTGTGTGATATCTTCTATTATTATTTTCATTTTATAGCTGAAACAA
Source organism: Apodemus agrarius (assembly GCA_964023405.1). Lineage (NCBI taxonomy): Eukaryota > Metazoa > Chordata > Mammalia > Rodentia > Muridae > Apodemus > Apodemus agrarius. The sequence goes on along the minus strand of OZ030006.1, from coordinate 71,070,941 downwards.
CTGAACTTCAGAGAATTTAAATTGCTTCCCCAAAAGTCATTTATTTTTTAAACGGTGATGTTAACTCTAAATCTCATTTCATATAATTGCAGTATAAACAAAGTTAGCCACACTGTTAGCCATCAGATACAGAAAGAAATGTTTTAATCTTACATGATTCCTTTTTATTTTAGAGTGCTCATATATTTCTATGTATTCTGATATTTGATTTAGCTTCTGGTCATTTGAAAGTATGTTCAAAGTCTTACATACAAGGAAAATATTATAGCCTATCATTCCGTTCTACATGTCAACTATATTTCATAGATTCTTCTTTTAACATTTAGGAATAGATTTGTAGATGGCTGTCTTTAGAAAAGAAATGTCATATTAGCACCTTAGGCATTTGCAATGTTAAATATCTTTTTAGGATATTATTTCATAGAATTCAGATAACTTTTGAAATAGTATTTTGGATGGAAGAAAGAAAATGTTAAAATTGATTTATGGGCTTAGTTGTCAATGTAAATTTCCTTAAAAATAAGAACTGTGTTTTCTGGGAAATTATGTATCGTTTTAAATTCTATATATATATGTATATATGTATGTATGTATCTCTGTGTGTGTGAGTGTGTGTGTGTGTGTGTGTGTGTGTGTGTGTGTGTGTGTGTGATGGAGGTCTGTTAGCATCAGTTCCCTTGGAGATGCACTTAACACATTTGTGACCCTCCTGATATGGGTGTTGGAACACAAACTTTTGACTACTGTTAGAGTAGAAAGAGATCTTGACTACTGAGCCATCTCTCCATTCCACTCCCTCTTTTATCACATTGTTATTTTTTAAAGGCAATGGGCACTCCTACAACTCCTGATTTTCTAACACATTATTTTGCTGGATCACAGAGAAAGAAAATATTTTGAATTTAAACGTACATGTAAATAGCTAAATAGAGAAAGATACTTCTATCTAGCATGTTTTTTTATATTCTACCCATGTACAATTAACACTTTATAAATACCTAATTTTGTAAATATAAACTTGATATGGTGTTAAAAAACTTCCTTAGATTGAAAACCTTGAATTTACTGATTTTAGTTTTTGTATTCATAATTAAAGCATTATCTTAATTATTAATTATCCTTTTAATAATGTCATTATAATAATTATAATAATTTTAAAATTAATAAATTAATTATTAAAATAATCCATTAAATTTATTATTATAAGTCTTATAATTAATTAAAACTACTATTTTCTTTTCTCTACCTAAAGTGTTAATATGAAAATGACAAAAGGACAATATATTTAGACATTAATATTCATAGTACAAGGCCTTACAATTCATTGTTAATTGGCCAATAGATTTATGATTTATATTTTTAGTTAGAGGAATTTTTTTAAACTGATAGATGACTTCATAACATTTATTTCAAGGTATTAACTATTGTGTGTCATACCTGTCACTTATTTATTCATGTATGAATTACAGTCCACTTTATACATTCAGAAACTTAATGTAGCTTACAATGTTAAAGGTGAGCACAGCAGAACAGAAGATATTATGTGGATAAAATTATTTACATACACTGACCTCCCCTTTCCCAAGATAGATTTACTGTTATAACAGGGCAATGAATTAAGACCGTAACTACCTGGATGCCAAAGAAAAATGTTTGATCCAATACCTAACACAGTCTATTGTTGGAGAAGAAATAAGAATACTAATATATAATGTACAGCAAGTAATGAATAAACTTTTACTTAAAATCTGACAAATTTAGGACTAGGAAATACATCCTACAATACAATTCTCTGAACATTGTCTATTAGGTTCAACGTATTATGCAAATAATTATATAAAGGTCATAGATTATGTGAATTTAATACTAAAGACCATATGAAATCTTTCTGATGAATATTTTGTATTATAGTACTTTGTCAATCCAATAAATTGAAATTAACAGATATCAGATATTGATATTCAGAGTATAGGTTTTAAAATTTGAATTCTATTAGCACTGTTGAAGGAGTACATACTAAAGCATCTGTAGGTGTTTCCTGCAGATGTAGTAGACCCTATATAGGCAAATGCTTGAGGAATAACCTGACGGTGTGGTTTGACTCATCGTAGTTGTATGATATAGTGTGTTACAAGTATATCTCAGGAACTTTACAAGCTTTGACCATATGTACTGTGTTACATACTGTCATTTTAAAACTCAGGCGTGTGTAATCTCAAAATTTACTCCTCCCAGAAGTGAATGGAATATAGAGATGTGCTTCCAAAAAATTAAATGGTGTCAAGAAGTACACTACACAGAACACATTGCATTACTGCAAGGAATATTCATACTGACCAATGCCCTGCTCTTCACATCCCAACAGGCATAAATCTGGTGTAAATTTAAGCCACAGTGACATTTCACCAATTGTCTTTCTAAGATTATGTTAGAGTTCAATTAACCACCAATCAAAGAGTACACATGGAGGGACCCATGGTTCCCATTGCATGGGGAGCAGCGGATGGGCTGGTCAGACATCAATGAGAGGAGTGGCCCTTGAACCTGTGAAGGCTCATAGCTTCAGTGTAGGAGAATGCAGAACAGGGAAGCATGAGTGGATGGGTTGGTGAGAAGGGCGATGGGGGAATGGATAGTAGGTTTTGGAGGGAGAAAAGGAAGGGGGTAACAATTGAAATTTAAATAAAGAAAATATCTAATTAAAAAATTCAATCATAACCGAGGGGGGAGGGGGAATGATTGGGGAACAGTTGGGGGGGGGAGAGGAACTATGGGAACTATGGTGGGTGGGAACTGGGAAAGGGGAAAGCCTTTGGAATGTAAACATAGCATATAGAAAATAAAATTAAAAAAAAAGAAACAAAAAAAAAGATGCAGAAATAGAAAAAAATTCAATCATTACATATGTAGAGAAGTGGAAAACATTTCATTTCCATTGGAATGTTAGATACCAATATAAATAAGAAATAATTTGAACTGAAATTAGCCAAAGGGGAGTGTACTATCTACTTTTTTAGTACAAAGGTAGTGCTATAAAGATAAAACCATATATTATGAGATAAAATGAGAGAAAATGTAATCTCACCAAAAAGATGGAATACAGAATTTTAAAATGCTTTTTCAGCATTGCTAATTTAAATGAAATAATTGTTGATATATTCATAATTTTGTATTTATAAAATTAAAATATTGCAAGCATAATTTCTTGTAACTCTTCTTTATTTCCCTGGAGATATAATTTCCTGTGTTACTCTGAATATTGGCATATTTCTTCCTAATATGGATACTATATTCCTTCAATTGCAGGCTTGAGCAAACTTTATTTTTCCTCTAGTAAAAGACATTTGTTAAACATCATTTTTCTAACATCCTTCTTGAAATTTTAGATATTTTCATATTCTGGACCATGATATACGTTTGTGTTTAACTCTGTAATCATGTATATGGTCTTTGCAGGTTTCTTCTTCCAAAACTTCTGATTTAACTGATGTTCTCTCTACCTCCTCAGGCTCTTCAATCATTCTTGATGGTAAATTAGAATAACTGATGCAATGACTTTAAAGCCATGTGTTCTTATGTCATTATCTCCTTACTCATCTGTGGGCCTGCTATGTGAGAACAAAACAGAAACAAAAACAAACACAAAAATCTGCAAATCAAATCAAATCAAACCAAACAAAAACCTATTCTTTTAAACTCCAAATCACATTTTCAGTCCCAATTTTCCAAACATAATGGTCTATGATATCAATCCTTCACTAACAGGTTACTAATATTTATATATGTGCATGAAAATATGTTTATGGTTTTATAAGCATAACCTCATTGCCATATTAATGCAGGGACTTTTACAAGACTCTTTGAGATATAGAAGTTTATCTTAAGAGTTACATTTTAGTTTCTGATGTTTTTAATCAGCATAATATTTATACATAATCATATACATGTATATCATCTTGTTTTGAAGGTAAATATTTAGACCTCAGCATGCTGAAAAATTCCTTGCAGGTTTACTAATTTTTCTATAAGCATCTTATATCAAAAATTATTTTCCTCAAAAATTAAATTTTGATTAAATAAACTTAGAAAGTTAATGGTAAGCTCAGATGACCTCAAGTCTTTGATATGTTTGTGTTTGGAGAGTTATGAAAGGATTTTAAGTTGCTATAATATCAGTATCACTTAAGAACACCCAGTTGAGAGGGCATGACTTGATTCTCCTGTGGAATGCTTTAGATAATTCCATCTAGCTGCTTCGAAATGGAGGAGTGAATTTTCTCTGATTTATCTCTCACTAAGTGATACATTGTTCATATATAAAGATGATCCTTACACATTTATACTATATATGTGATATTTATGAGTTACTCTATAGCATTCACAGTGAGAGGCGAAGTTTTCTTAATATTTCTAATTTAGAGTTAAACATGCAAAATATACAAACAGAAATAAGCAAATATCATGCTATTTATCATTTTTGATTGCTATATTTGCCTCACAAGGTGTACACTAGGACTAGCCACTGTGAGTCCTCCCCTCCTGACATACCGTATTTTCCTTTTTTTCAAATAATTTTTATTAGATATTTTCTTGATTTACATTTTAATGTTATCCTTTTTCCTTGTTCCCCTCCTCCCAAAACCGCCTATTCCATCCTTCCTCCCCTGCTTCTGTTCTTTCACTCAAAGTATTTACTATTCTGAAAACCTATTCCTCTGTGTCAACTCTGCCTCATAGTTCTCTGTAACACAGGTGAAGTCACAGAGAATTTCAAAGTCTTCTTTCGTGGGCTGGCTCTTGTAAAGTTCTATGGACACAATTTTGGAAAACAATCATATGAATCCACAGAGAAATTTAAATAATCTTTCTGTATTATTTAGTCTTTCCTAGGTTTTATGTAGACAGTTCAATCTAAGTGTCTATAAAATAAGACCAACTCCTTAAATTCTGAGTCTGCTCTTGTCAACATTAAAATGTTAAACCTTAAAAATTTCTTTCAAATACCTGTAGAGTTATAACAATAATTATATAACTATATATAATTATTAATTATATATAAATATAATATATAAAATAATATATTAATTATATAACTATATATAATTAGATAACTCTGTATTGCTTCTCAAAGTAAATCAATAATAATAATAATGATAGTGATAATAAGAAGAAAATTAGGTAAAGCAAATGGAAAACTAATTAATAATTAGAATATTAATAAGCCATGTATCCAGGAAGTAGGTGATACATGGAAATCATGATATTAAATATGAATAAGCTATTCCATCCCTGAAGACCTCAGTGTCTGTCTAGTTTTGATGAATTAGACATTCTTATAGAATTAGAGATTCATAAATGCAAATCCTACATTGATGATCCTTGAGAGAGTATTCTTTAATACCTTGCATAAAAAATAATTAATATGTTATCATGAGTTCAAATGACTTATCTCCACATGCCATGTTGATATTTATTTCCTTTTACATAAATACAGAACATTTAAGCATGAGTAAATATGAAGCTTATTATTTCCGATTGGCAGAACAAAGATTTTAATATATCAATTAATATGAAACACTTTGTCCATAATTTATAATTTATTTGTGTTTTAAAAACACAGATCGAATTGTAAATAACTAATGTCCCCACTCATATTCACACTATAATCACTACAGAAATAAACATGGAATTATTCTGTGCAGCAATTAATAAACAACTTTTAAAAGCACACTTTTTAAAGCAGTTAATTTCAACAGATAAATTATGAACAGCTTGTATTTTAATTCTAAGTAGTTCTTGATGAAGTAATTGTAAAAAGCTTTCAATTGCAAATTATGTAAATAAATAAGTGAGGGACTTGGCAGATGACTCAGCAAAGTGCTTATTGTATAAGCACATAGACAAGTTTAGATTCCCAGCACCTGTTTAAAAAGTCAATTCTAATGGGGAGTGCCTTAGACACAAGGATTTCAGGTTTACCACTCAAAGGGCATCAAAAGAGGGAGAGAGGTGACATTCCACAGTCACAATTATGACCCATAATTGCTTCTGTCTGAAAGAATTACAGGGATGGAAATGGAAAGGAGCCTGAGGAAAAGAAGCTCCAGTGACAGGCCCAAAGTGAGATCCAGCTCAAGGGGAGGTCCCAAGGCCTGACACTATTACTGAGGCTATGGCACGCTCACAAAAGGGGACCTAGCATGATTACACTCCCAAAGACCCATCAAGCAGCGGAAAGAGTCAGATGCATATATTTGTACACAAGCAATGGACAGAAGTGACTGATCCCTGTTATTGAATTAGATAAGGTTGAAAGATGCAGAGGAGAAGGGCAATCCTGTGGAGGACTAGCAGTCTCAATTAAACTCTACCCCCAAGATCTCTCAAAAACTAGACCACCAAAAAGGCAGCATACACTAGCTGATATGAAGCCCCCAACACACATACAGTAGAGGCCTGCTGAGTCTGTGTTCCTTCAGGGATGATGCACCTAACCCTCTAGAGCCTGGAGCCCTGGGAATTTAGAGTCTAGGTGTGGTAGGGGGTGGGGACATCCACATGGAGACATGTGGGGTAGAGAGGAGGTATGGGACGTGGAACAGTTGGAAGATGGACAGGGGTGGGAAGGAATAAAAATGGAGTGTAAAAAATAAATTAACTAATTTTAAAAAAGAAAAGAAAGAAAGACTCTGTCTTAGAAAAGGACCGTGGCAAGCATTGCCGAAGGAGAACACTCTAGGTTGTATATATATTTCTGGTCACTGTATGCACATGAACCATGCCCCCTCCCCTCCCCCACACACACACCAGAAAATTAGAAGAAAGCTAGTATACAAGGAGATAAATGATGCCGTGCTGTGTGTGAATATGCTGCCCCATTGAAACTTCAACAGCATGAGTGCCTAACCAATATCCATGTGATGATATCGATGAAATGGCAGTGTGGGCTGTGGAACATTTCACAAAGACCCACCCTAGGTGAAGAGCTACAGGCAATCAATTTTTGTTGAGAAAGGAAGCATTGCATTCCTCCAGATATGAGTCTGTGATGGATCATTAAATCTCTAGTGGGCAGCACTGAATGTATGAACATAAAACTTGTTTATTTAAAGAAAATATTACTATGCATGATTATGCTATTGGTTACTTTTTCTTGTGTATATGTATTATACGTATGATAATATCTTATATTGTGAGACTTCACTAAAGCAGTTCTCTACTGGATTTCATAAATACTGTTAAATAAAGTAATATTTAGCTTGAGAAATGTTTTTTATTCATATTGCAACAATATTAACTGGTCTTTGAGGTAGATTATCCAGATATCAAAAATTGATGTTCATGAATTAAATCCTTAAATCAGCCATTATACCAGAGTCTGGTTCCTGGGAATGTTTCCTTTCCCTGACAAATTTTATGACAGATTTTGTAAACTGACTAAAGCACTCACAATATTTAATAATACTCATAAAACCTAATATTTCTCTGCAGTTCTTTTAGACAGGAACAATTCTGGGTCAGACTTTTTGACTATGGGATGACAATCCCATCCATCCAGTTGATGTCCTGTCTTTCTACTGGAGGTGAACTCTACATATTTCCTCTCCCCCACCCTTGGGCATTTTATCTAAGGTTCCTTCCTTTCAGTCCTGAGATTCTCTCACCTCCCAGGTCCCTGGTACATTCTAGAGGGTCTTCCCCCCAACCACCTTCTGAGCTTGCACATTTCAATTCATTGCCCTAGGGGCTTTGTTCCTGTGGTGTTGGAGACATCCTTTTGGAGACAGGAGAGGAAAAACAGGATGAGGAATTGTTGGAGGGCAGAACTGGATGAGGATAACAACTGGACTGTAAAAAAAGATTAAAGATAAGTGGGGGGGGAGAAAAGAAAAAATTAGATGTTGGAACATCTACTTTTTCTAGACATTCTGAGTCTATCTTACAATGTAGTCAAGAGTCTACATTATAAAATCATGCTAAGTTATATGGTATCCAACCCCAAACTGACTACATTTTAATTTCACATAGATGGGCTCATGTCTGTCTCCTGATACAAGGCTCAAAGACCTACATGAATAGACTCAAAATTGTAAGTACTCTATTTTTATCCCTAATGTCTTCACCATGGCCCATATATATGAAGAAGGTTTTAATTATATAAATCAGTACATCCTTAGCGCCTTTAGCAATGTAGAATTACTTTCAATAGTTTTTTTTTATGTAATTTCAACTGTTAATGTCAATAAAGTTAAGTATGCTCAATTGATATCCAGGAAGAGTAACTACTGGCAGGGAATTATTTAAGATACCTACCCGCTCATTTTAAAAGAGGAAGGACTCAGGGTCTGCCAAAACAGTCTTTCAACATGTATACCTATTTATAAATGAATAAAGTATTTAAATAATATACATTTCAAAATTTCAAATTAATGCAGTGATTTTAACTGCACAATTTAATGCTTTACAACATTTATGATTTTTATCAAAAAGTGGGTGCCAATTATGAAAAATATGTATTTTGATGAAATTTTATCAGTCAATTAAAAATTAAAGAGTACAGATATACTGTCTTAGGGTGATATTTTCTCTTAAATTGGTATAACCATTTCTTTGTTTTTTCCAGAGTAAGCCCCTTTTGTACTTGGCTCTTCAGGGTCTTTTCGTGAAGAAAGTGTATTTTTGAGTTTGTAACTGAAGTTGAGACCTAGACTGTAGAAAATTTCCCATGGGCAGCACCTTTGGAGGTAGACAGATTTTTCCATATGTACTTAAACATTAGCAAAATACAAATTTAGAAGTTTTGATATCTGTCTTTTTTTTTTTTACTTTAAATGTAGGGAAACATAGGAATTGCTGGATAATACATATGTTTGCAGGTTCACTCTAGTTTTACTATAGCTGAGCAATGAATGAGATTTTGCCTATATTTACACGAGTGGAGAAATTTGAAAATGTAGCATGAGTCACACAAACAACCCTTTTTATTTTTTCTTTTGAAATCCATGGTCAAAATATGTATATTATCCTAGATATCATTCTGATCATGCTGTGTACATTTGGAGAGCAAGGGAGAGGGGGAGGAAGGGAAAGGAGAGAGGGAAGACTGCATGTTTATTAACTTCTGTCGCTGAAGTACTACTGTACTTCAACATAAGAATTACAGCTTGGTCTTTGTATCATGTAGTCAGACAAGTTTGGTTAACAGAGAACAGAGAATCTGGAGGCTTGGATGATAGTTCATGTTGTAGTTTTTCCTGAGCAAAGGCAGAGACTTTAGTTCAGATTCCCAAAATCCTTGTGAAAAGGTTGCCCTTGGTAGAATATACTGTAATCCAAAGCTAGAGGCATGTTAATCTGGAGCTTGCTAGCAGGGCAGGCTTGCCAATTAGTGATCTCTATGTTCAATAATAGATTCTGTCTCAGAGTAAGGTAAAGCATATTTGATGAAGACATTAAAAGGCAATCGCTTTCTTTAACACATGGATGCACGAACATACTGGTAAATGAGTACCCACATGCACATGTGCACTGACATAAATATATAAATCATTCATTTTCAATGCCGCTGCAGAACAAATACAGTTATTTAGTAAATAGATTAGATTCAGCTTGAAGCAATAAAAATACAATATTAAGAATGAGGAACTATGGGAACTATGGTGGGTGGGAACTGGGAAAGGGGAAAGCCTTTGGAATGTAAACATAGAATATAGAAAATAAAAAAAAAAAGAATGATGTATCAAGTTTTTACATCACCACAAAATAAGCACATAGACATGGCTGAAGGATTTTGAGTTGAGTATTAGATGCTTTTCTATTTCTGTGAAAATCATTCATGAATAAAATGACTTATAGAATAAAGGGGTTATTTTGGCTTATGATTCCAGATACATGAAAGTCCTTCATGGTGGGAAGGCATGGTAACATGGCGCAGGCTTCATGTCTGGAAAAGGAAGCTGAGAGATCACATCTGCATGGTGACTGGATCAGGAAGCTGAAAGATAATGTCTTCAACAAACTCATAGCAAAGCATGGACTGGGAGTGCAGTCAAGGCTATAAACTATCCATAGTCATATGCTAGGCCCTCAAGGACACACCACCTCTTCAAACAGGCACCACCGAAGGGACCAAGTGACAAAATGTCTGCACCATGTTTGGCTATTTCTCATTAAAACTATCACAGCTCAGTCATGTTTTCTTCTCATTTTCTCTATCTATATACCTGTCTTTAATTTTCCTACTCTGGCAGATGTTTGAGCAGTTAAGCATTCAATTATAAGACTAAAAAAGAACGATATTGAATAGAGGTGAAGATCGTGGCTGATATACAATTCTGAGTTAGGACTCCAGAATCAGAAAGAAAAGGATCCTCTAGTTTTCCATGGTTTCAAAGCATCAAACATAGAAGGTAACTGACTGCTGAAACACAACTGTAAAGTTAGAACCAGTCACAACAGACACAGAATAAAACTTCATTGTTGGTTGTCACCAATACGCTTGTTGAATGAAGATACTTTAATCTAGTTTTTTGTTTCTGTATTTCAATAGAAACTCATATCAGGCATTTCTGGCATCCTTAATGCCGGTGTATTCTCCAAGGTATTTTCCTACTATCTGACAAAACCTAGGGAAGCTCCAATTGTCATATTCATAAGAGCTTACTTAGCCAACTAGTTGTCAGTCAATAGCTGAGACCAAATGCACATCCATTAGGGTATGTCCAATGATGTACATTGCATATCCAGTCCTTACAAGCACACTGCCGGGAGGTGATTACCGAGTACGTCCTTTACACGTGTCCACAGATAGCATGCTGCAGAGGCACCATTCGCAGCTCGGGTTCTAGTTTTTCCTAACATGAGTTGTATTTACCTGCCATTAACTACATTTTAAAATTTCACTTGGATTTTCTGTTTTCACCCATTCATAGAAAGAAAAAGGTTTCCCTACTGTTTATTATAAACTATAACCAAATTAAGGATCTGAGTATCACAGGAAAACAGATGAGGTAGTTTTCTGCATTGTGAACACATCTTAATAAGTTTCCCAGACACATGCCAGATCACGCTACAGCCGAGAGTTGGCTGCCTTTGAGGCTCAGTGACATTTATACTTCTTTGCTCCCTCCAGGGAGTACTCTGAAGTCAGCAGAGGCCTTGCGACATTTCCACATTAAAACAAAGACTTGAGTGCAGCAAAGGGCTTTCCCCTGCTTCCATTTACTTTAAGACCCAAGGTGACCTTTACTCTTACTGCTGCATGCTTGTCTTTGTAGTTATTTGTTAGTTCTGACACTCTAAGTCCATTGTATGCTGTCAAACTCAAACAATGTATTTTATGTTAGGGAAATATAAGCTTAGACTCCTGTTTGAGAAAGGCATCTGTATTAGAATTAAAATTAAATTGTCTTTATTTTTAAATTCTTACAGATATTTATTTCTTATTTTGTTGAATAACTGAGTGATAGTTTTTAATATTTAAGTAAGCCATATCCAAAATATTCAAAATTAACCTTTACTTGCTGAATTAAGTTGAATATACTTTAGAATGTTACAAAAATAAAGGATAACAAGCAGATGTTGAAAGTAGTGTTTATTTTTTTAATATATTTAAGAATAGGAATTGCAAACAAATTAAAAATTTGAAAGATTTATATGATTTGAAGAAAAATATGAAGACAATTTAAGTTCTGAATGTATTTGTTTTATTTCTGTATTATTTAATGTAAGATATTTTTCTGTTTCAACAGAAAAAGAAAACATTGCTTGGAAAAAATAGACTGTAGCATAGGAAAGTTGACTATCTAAACATGAATGAATGCATTTTATAAACTATTGGGTTACAGGATAATTCCAAAATCTACTCTGCATAAAAATATATTACACTAGAGTGACTCCTACTTCATATACAAAACCCATATAGCGATTTTATTTGACTACCTCGGTTTCTCATTATCTTTCTAACAGGAAACATTTACTCTGAAATGGGGTTGAACAGAACAATATCCAAGTGTTGGGCTAACAGGGAAAATCTGGAAACCTGTTGACACAGAAACAGACCCCCTGCTACCTTCTGTTTTCAGTAGTTATCTGTTTTCCTTGTCTGCTTTAAATATACTTGGGCAAGCATGATAGCTCAGCAGGTAGGTATTTGCTTTGTAAGTATAAAATTGACACTGAAAGAATGTCCTCCAGTGTATGTATGTATGTATGTATGTATGTATATATGTATGTATGTATATATATATATATATATATATATATATATATATAGTGATACCTGTATACGCACAATCAATACCCTCATACCATACACAAATGCACATGTAAATCTACAAATAAAAGTTAAGTATCTTATAAAAAAGGAGGGTGATGCTCCTTGTAGAAAATTATGGCATGTGGCAAATGAAAGCTAGTATTTCTAAGATTTTTGATCTAATATGCCACAATATTTTTTCTGAATTCCTTTCTTTTGTTGATTTCATTATTATATGTTTTGTTTTGTTTTGTTTTGTTTTGTTTTGTTTTTGGAAAGCAGAGGAAATTGTAATACAATGGTTCTTGATATCTTCCCCCTTACTATTTTCTTTCACTGTTTAGTGAGGTAGTGTGTTTTTGTTGTTTGTTTTCCTTTGAGAAATTTAGCAGACTAGAAAGATGGCTCAGTGTTTAAGAGAACTGGCTACACTTCCAGAGGAAATCGGTTCAATTCCCAACTCCAACATAGCAACTGACAAGTGTCTTTAACTCCAGATCTTACACCTGTCCACAGACTTGCAGGCAGGAGAAGCACCAACACATGTAAAATTAAAAAAGAAAGAAAAGAGTATTTAATAAAAAAGGAAATTTACCATGTAGAGATATATTTTGAGGTATATAAAGTTTAAATGAATATTAATCTGCTAAAATTATGTGTAATGGTTCACTGATCTAATAGAGGGTTTTATTGGATGGATGCATGTGTGATTTGAAAGATAATTACTTAAGATTAAGCTCTCTTTCTCAGCCAATCAGGAAAGAGTTTCCATTCATTTTATGATCTATAATAAACTTTGTGGGTAAGAAATTGTGCTATTAATCTCAAGTACAATGGCAGAAATAAAATATTATGAATATTTTTTGCTTGTGCTTCATGAGAAAAAATACGGTCTCTATTTACAAGAATCATTAAAACATTGTATTCATTATTCATGGAATAGAGGCAGAAGAATAAGGCTGTGAAATGATGAAGCAATAAGGACAGTACAAAAGGAGAGGAATTGTGAATCACATTTATCTAAAAGATGAATGGACACAGGTCTACTTTCCATAAAGAAATGATGCTGGAGTCTGCATATTGAATACATTTAGACTTTTAATAGGATTGTTGTTACTATCGTAGCTCATAAAGAGTCTGATTTGCAAAAGTAAAATTGGTGAAAATAGACTTTCATTCATCATTTATATAGCATCTTAAGGTCTGAACTTCTCAATAAAGAATTCGGTAGTATTCTTCATTTTCTATCCACACCAGCACCAAGTGGGAACATAGACCCGGGAAAAGGTCCCTTCTGTGAAGACAGTGATAAAGACTTACAGGCTACAGAGAAATGACAATAACAGATAAAGACCTTTTGCTTTTAACAGTCACAAAGCACAGCCCATTCCGAATTGTGTATTAGGAGAAAGTGCTCCAAAACCAAATATCCAACGTCCCACCTCTTGTTCTTGTAGAACAGTTGTCATGGGTAATTAGTGTGGAGTTTCTGATATACTATTTTATTCCACAAACAACTGTCTTGACCTTCAGATAAACAAAAATGTAGAAGGATCAAATCCTGCTCTCCTGAAAGAGTAGTAAATGCTCTTAACTGTCATCTTTCTAAACTTCAAAATAATTTAAAAAATAATCCAAAATAAATTTTCCCATTATCAAAAATGTATTGACATTTGTTTATTAGATAAAAGTGGATAAAAGTTAATTTGGAGTCAATTCAGATTCGAACAATATTGTATATCTTTACTATATTTCAGATTTAGCTGCTTTTTATTCAGTATATTCTGAAACTGCTCTCTCCCTCTACTGTTCGACAGATAGATATTATTTTTATATAAAATTAGACTCTATACACTTTTCTGGATTATATTTTTAATATTTCATGTAAATACTGATAAAATATTTCAAAGTATGCAACATTTTTTCCTACATCTGAAGAAAGAGCAACAATCCTCCATTGCTGGTGGGATTTCAAACTGGTACACCCACTCTGAAAAATCAATCTGGAGATTCCTCAGAAAATTGGGAATAGATCTACCTGAAGGTACAGCTATACCACTATTGGACATATACCCAAAAGATGTCTCACCATGCCACAAGGGCATGTGTTCCACTATGTTCATAGTAGCCTTGTTTCTGATAGCCAGAAGCTGGAAACAACCCAGGTGTCTCACAAGAGAAGAATGGATACAGAAAATGTGGATCATTTACACAGTGGAATACTACTCAGCTATTAAGAATGAAGCCATCCTGAGTTTTTCAGGTAAATGGATGGAACAAGAAAATATCATCCTGAGTGAGGTAACTCTGGCCTAAAGGGACACATGTGGAATGAACTCACTAATAAGTGGATATTAGCCAAAAAACTAGAGAATATACAGATTATAATACAAAGAACTCAAAAAGGCTAACAAGCCAAAGGTTCCAAGTGAGGACACCCCAATTCCATTTGGGAGAGTCTTGGGATTCAGAGAGGGACCTTAGAGGAAATGCCCCATAGTGGAAAGAGGGAACTTGTAGAGCCCACCTCCAGAAAATGAGGAATGGGGTTGCCATCCCACAGTGAAAAACTCTGACCCATAATTGTTCCTGTCTGAAAGAACTGTGGGGACAAAAATGGTGAAGAGCTTGTAGAAAAGGAGGTCCAGAAACAGGCCCAAATTGGGATCCATCTCAAGGGAAGGCCCCAAAGCCTATCACTATTACTGGGGATATGGAGTGAACTCATAAAGAATCCTATCATGACTGCCCTCCAAAAGACCCAACAAGCAGCTGAAAAGGCCAGATGCAGATATTTATGCCCAACAAATGGACAAAAGCTGGTGACCCCTGTGGTAAAACTATGTAAAAGGGGGAAGAAGCTGAGGAGAAGGGAGACCATGAAGGAGTACCAGCAGTCTCAACTAACCTGGACCCCTGTGATATCTCTGACACTGGACCACCAACCAGGCAGCAAACACCAGCAGATATGAGGACTCCAACACATATGCAGCAGAGGACTGCCAAGACTGGACTCAGAGAAGATGCACCTAACCCTCAAGAGACTGGAGGCCCCAGGAGTTCTGTTAGGGGGTGGGCGGTGGAGACATCCTCATGGAGGTGGAGGAGGAGGTATGGGATGTAGAAAAGTGAGAGGGTGGTCCAGGAGGGGGATAAAATCTGGATTGTAAAAAAAGATTAAATAAAATTAAAAATATCTTTTAATCAAATGTAGCACTTTCTATAACAATAAAATGAAGCAAGGTTGTAACATATAAAATAAAATAGGAGGCCTTTACCCTTTCAATTTTCTGCCTAGATTACTATCAAGTATCTTAATGTATGCCATCATGTATGTCAGACTTGTGGTCACTTTCTAGCCTACTGTTATTTGAGCCCATGACATGATTTTAATTTTGAATTTCACCAAGTTGATGATTCAATATTCCTGACCTCCTGTTCTCTACTGTCTGACTTTACAATACTTTACATGCTAGATTATACCATGCTTTCCCGAAATCCTATCACTGTTTTTTAGTTCTTATAAAAATCCATGTGTTAGGTAAAGTTAATAATCACAGTGAGTCTGAGGCAGATGGGGATGCTCTGAGGTTAGGTTGCATAAGAGGAAATTATAGGACCATGAAAGGCAAACTGGTTCCAGGTTGAGCACAGGCTGGAACTCCTGGTGACTTTGAGACAAGGGAGGCATGTCAGGAGACACTAGGCTCCACAGGTAGAGGACAAGACCTATGGCCACATAGCCTCAAGTCAGATCTCCACTTTAATGAAGTACCTAAAAACATGCAGGCTTAGACAATAAACTCCCCTTCCCAGACTCTACTCCCTGCAAAAAGGTATTTAACTCCAGGCCCATCCCTGAGAAGTGGGATACAGTTTTTACTAATCTGTTTTCTGCCAGGACAATAAATATCTTAAAACCATTGACTGTCACTTTTCATCAGAATCCACCATGGAGAACAATGGAACAGGTCACCTAATCTTCTGCAGACGTCCTCTCAGTGCTCCCAGCATGGCCTCCACCAAGCAAAGCCAACCCACTGAACAAGACCACAGCCTCTATCCAGCCCACCAGCCCACCAGCCCCCACTCTTTTCTCAGATCTTCCACTGTATCCAGTGGCACCTGGGTGCTCAAGAGTCTGAGACCCAGATGGCTTGGCCTCCATGCAGGCCTGGAGAGCCCTGAACCAGCTCCAGCTGTCCCAAGGGAACTCACCCCTGGAGTTCTCTTCAGTTTCCAAGTTCAGTACTGAGCCTACAGAATCTATTGTTTGTAGGATTGCATTTGATACCTGCTGCATATATTGGCATTATATTTTCTTTACCTATTTTAAAGGATATCTGCTGTTTTAAGGAATCCACCTAAGTAAAAGAACTGTATATGCTAAGGTAGACTAAAATCCCTTATATAATGCTGTGTATTCTGTATATTATAAAATGACACATTGGTTACTTATAAATACTATTTAATATAATTTCTTAAATAAATTTGCCTCAAACAAAAATTATGAATGGTGTTATTACATATCTGTTTATTTTATTATTGTTGATAGTGTTTAAAAGTATAACACAATGTTTATACACTGTTAGTTGGTAGCTGAAACAATTCACATTTTAAAAAATATTTAAATTTATTTTCCACCCAAAAGTTTCCCTACTTCTTACATTTTCTGTCTCTAAATATAATAGTAAGATGAATCTAATGGAACTCCTTTCATTCATCCATTTATTTATTTATTTATTTATTTATTTATTTTACAATCAGAGCCCAATTGGCTGATTAAAAACCAGCATAAAAGCCTCCAATACAATGGTATATATACAAACAAAATTTTTCCAGGATCAAAATAACTGTTACATAACACAATGTGGTTAAATTTGCATATAGTATGTCCATTGTAGTAAACTGTTAATCATACTTCTTTTTTTGTTTGTTTTGCTTTTTTTTTTTTTTTTTTTTTTGTTTTTTTTTTTTGTTTTTTTTTGTTTTTTGTTTTTTTTTTTTTTTTCGATACAGGGTTTCTATGCGTAGTCCTGGACGTCCTGGAACTCACTCTGTAGACCAGGTTGGCCTCGAACTCAGAAATGCCTCCCAAGTGCTGGGATTAAAGACATGTGCCACCACACCCTGCTTCATACTTCTTGTAAGTATAACCAACTGCACTTTCTCTATGCTCAATAGTCTGTTTTCTGACCTGCATGTAGGAACTCCTGAGATTATGTTGGTAAATTGACTACTATGAAGAAATCTCTTCAACATTGACCTTGCTGTAACAACATTGTATAAAATATCCAATCAGGTTAAAAACGGTGAAAGGACTCCAAACAAAATCAAACTTAAAAATTACTCTTGTCTCCAAGTAGATGGTACCAAAGGACAATATAGTTTATGCCAAAATTTATTACTTTCTGGCTATTGATACTGATGGAGAGAGTATGCTTTTTAAATGCTTAGCAGATGTTTAATAGTTTCACCATCATCATTACCCACATGCTGTTCTAAATTATGGAAATCATATATATATATATATATATATGCATTGTATTATTCCTACTTAAAACAGTTTCTTAAAGGTAAGTGGTGAAAATTTACTTGTTTCTTTTAATGAATATATTTTAATTTGAAGGTTATATTTCTAATTTCTTTTATAAATACTTCGCAACTAAAATCAAAACAAAAAGTACAACAGAATTTGATATGTATTTATTTCTATACATGGGAAGATTATCTGCTGAACTTGTACTCACTTTTATTCATATTTTTAGCTGGCTTGCATTACTTCCATATCTTTTAGACATTATCACTAGAGATTAGTATAAAATCAAGTTATTCCTCTTCATTCATTCTCTCAA
This sequence comes from Apodemus agrarius, assembly GCA_964023405.1. Taxonomy (NCBI): domain Eukaryota; kingdom Metazoa; phylum Chordata; class Mammalia; order Rodentia; family Muridae; genus Apodemus; species Apodemus agrarius. The sequence goes on along the minus strand of OZ030006.1, from coordinate 71,052,830 downwards.
ATGATTTACTCTAATGATTCCATTTCTTCCCCCTCTTTACCCTCCATAAAGTTAGTGAGCAGGTTTACATAACTTTTTTTCCTTGTAAAATGTCTTGAGTACCATTCATTTTCTTCTTGAGCTATCTCATCTCTTCTAAGAAAAAGAATAAACCTGGCATTCCTGATTTCTTCCTCCCAATTAATCCCAAACAGACCACTTCAGAACCTGAATGACTTGATCATAGTTTGAATGTTTCAAGCTGACACGGCAGAAAAAAAAACAATGTGACTTGGTATTGATGACTCTTCACAGACCAACTGGCTTTAATACTCATTTTCCCAATTTCTATTTATGGGAGTAGGACAAAGTACCTGTCCACCTTTGGTCTCCTAGCTAGGTGTATGTCATTATTCTGGAATGGCATGAATTAAATATGCATTAAATGCTTATACTAATGTCTGATGCATGATGAACCTGTATACCTATTATATATCGTTTCCTTTGTGCTCATCATCTGGACCAAACACTATTGTGGTTAGAATATGAACTGTATTTCTCCAGAGGCCCATATATTAAAGACTTGGTCTTTCCTGTTTGCCCAGCTAGGGGTGCCATGGACCGTTTCTTTAGGAGACTATGGCTTATGAGATATAGTATGTAATGGGAGTCTACTACTTAAAGTAATATGGAGCCTTGTTTATCTCTTAGATGTGTGGCTGTAGTTTCCTACATGAGCTACAGAAGATATCGTGCTGCCACTTATCATTCCAACACCAGCTGGCACAGTGCAGGAGAAGGACTTAGTGTCCCCTACAAACCAAATAATCCAATTAAAAAGGGGATATAGTCCAACCCCACATCCGACAGAGGGCTAATATCCAATATATACAAAGAACTCAAGAAGTTAGACCGCAAAGAACCAAATAACCCTATCAAAAAATGGGGCACAGAGCTAAACAAAGAATTCTCACCAGAAGAAATTCGGATGGCCGAAAAACACCTTAAAAGATGCTCAACATCATTAGTCATCAGGGAAATGCAAATCAAAACAACCCTGAGATTCCACCTCACACCAGTCAGAATGGCTAAGATTAAAAACTCAAGAGACAACAAGTGCTGGCGAGGATGTGGAGAAAGAGGAACACTCCTCCACTGTTGGTGGGATTGCAAAATGGTAAAACCGCTCTGGAAATCAGTTTGGCGGTTCCTCAGAAAATTGGGCATGTTACTTCCAGAGGACCCTGGCATACCACTCCTGGGCATATACCCAGAGGATTCCCCTGCATGCAATAAGGACACATGCTCCACTATGTTTATAGCAGCCTTGTTTATAATAGCCAGAAATTGGAAGCAGCCCAAATATCCCTCAAAGGAGGAATGGATACAGAAAATGTGGTATATTTATACAATGGAATACTACACAGCAATTAAAAATAATGAATTCATGCAATTTGTAGGTAAATGGTTAGACCTGGAAAATATCATCCTGAGTGAATTAACCCAATCACAAAAGAATGCACCTGAAATGCAATCACTGATAAGTGGATATTAATGAGCCCAGAAGCCCTAAATACTCAAGACACAAATAGCAAGTCAAATGATTCCCAAGAAGAAGAAAGGAGAGGACCCTGGGCCTGTAAAGATTGCTTCCAGTTTAGTAAAGAAACCGAGGGGGGAGGGGTGAATTATTGGGGAACAGATGGGGGGAGAGGAACTATGGGAACTATGGTGGGTGGGAACTGGGAAAGGGGAAAGCCTTTGGAATGTAAACATAGAATATAGAAAATAAAATTAAAAAAAAAAAAAAAAAAAAAAAAAAAAAAAAAAAAAAAAAAGGGGTATATAGTACTAAACAGAGAATCCACCACAGAGAAATCTTCAATGACTGCAACATTGTCCATAATAATCAGGGAAATGCAAATCAAAAGGATACTTAGATTCTATTTTCACTGGTCAGAGTGGCTAAACTCAAAAACTCAAGTGACAGCACATACTAGCAAGGTTGTGGAGCAAGGGGAACACTCTTTCATTGCTGGTGGGAGTGCAAACTTGTACAACCACTTTGGAAATCAATTTGGCATTTCTCAGGAAATTGGGAATAGTTTTACCTCAGGACCCAGTTATAATATTACTGGGCATACACCTAAAAAATGCTCTACCACACCACAAAGATACTCAGTCACCTATGTTCATAGCACCCTTATCCATAATAACCAGATGCTTGAAACAACCTAGATGTTCCTCCACAGAAGAATGAATAAAGAAAATATTGCACATTTACACAGTGGAATACTACTCAGCTGTTAAAGCTGAAGTCATCATGAAATTTGAAGGAAAATGGATGGAACTAGAAAATATCTTTCTAGGTTAGGTTATGCAGACCCACACAGACACACATGGTATGAACTCACTTATAAGTGAGTAGTAGCCATAAAGTACAGGATGATCATGCTACCATCCACAAAACCTAAGAAGCTGAGTAATAGGGAGGGAGAGGCCAAGTGGTAAAGCTTGTATGACACTAAGAAGGGGTCATAGATATGAGAGGTAGATGGATGGTGGAAACTGCATCGCAGATGGGAACAGGCATAGTGATCAGTTGTGGGGAGAGACTGGGGTTCTGGGGGAGAAAATTGGGATTGGTTTGGCTCTGTGACAAACTGGAGACCTAGGATAGGGGAGGTACCTAGGATTTTAAGAGGGTGAGTCTTCTAGCAGCTGGTGACAGGAATTGGAATGGCTACCTCCTGTAGCCAGATGGAACATCCAGAGGAAGGGAGACACCAACCTACCCACAAAACATTCGACTCAAAATTCTTCCTGCCCACAGCATGTGCTGAGGGAGATAAAAAAAATGAGGTAGATATTGAGGGAATGACCCACCCCTTAAGGAAATAACCAAACCCTGACAGGATTAATGATATTCTGCTATGCTTGCAGCCAGGAACCTAGCATAACTGTCTTCTGAGAGGCTTCACCTAGAAGCTCATGGAAGCTGATGCAGAGATCCACAGCCAAAATTAGGCAGAGCTCAGGGGTACTTTCAAAAAGGTGAGGAGAAGGATTGAGGGAACTGTATAGGTCAAGGACACAACTAAAAGTCCTACAAAGTAAACTAACAAGGGGGCTCTCAGAGATTAAACAACCAACCAAAAGGCATGCATGGGCTGAAACTAGGCCCCCTACATATTTGTAGCAGATGTGTGGTTTGGTGTTTATGTGGATCCTCTAACAACTGGGGCAGAGATTGTCTTTGACTACGTTGCCTGGCTTTGGATCCCCTTCTCCTGGCTTGGCGTCCTTGTCTGGCTTTCATTAGGAGAGTATTGCTTTGTCATGCTGGGACATGATATGGTAGGGCAGTTTGGTACCCATGGGAGTTTCCCCTATCTAAGGAGAAGGCAAAAGGTTATTGGGGGAGGGATGTATAAGGGTAGGACTGAGGAAAGGGGGCATTATTTAATATAAAGTGAATTAGAAGAATAGATGATCTGTTACCAATATTTATATTTAACATAGATATCGAAAATAATTTTATATGACAAGTTCTTCTATTTTTCACCTTTTATTTTGATCACAGAAAAGGCTATAGAGACATGGTTACCTTGCTAATATCAGAATATGCATTGTAGATATATAAATTATGCAAACATCTCTGTCTTGTTCTTAAGTACAATGGAAATTTAATTTTCATGTCCCTTGAATTGAATTGCATAAAACAATTATACATTTACCCAAATGTAGTTATTATTCAATAAGTCAGGAAATAAAATAGTCTTGGACAGACATTAAGATTTCTAAATTCTAATAAAATTTGATATTGTGAAATGAATATTAGATTAAATATGCTCCCAGAGCATTCAACTGTATTGCATTTTGGTTGCTGGGTAATATGCTGTATATTGAGTGATTTCAGTGTAAGAGAAGGAACTACTGCACTCAAGATTTTAACCATGGAATAAAGGATGATTTACCCTACTGGTAATTCATTTGGTAGGAAAGAAATGCAGAAAAAAATTTATTATGTTAGTTTTTACAGTCAGTTCTTCTATATTCAGATTCCAGATATTAAAGAGTGATCAGTAATTCTAACATTTTCCAGATTGATGGTAAGTACAGAGATATGAACCTGGGAAATATTCTTTCATTCTATTCTCAGTCAGAATTTTGTGCTATTTATTGAATTACACCTGAATATTATTAGGGAGGACAGAGACATGTGAGTATTTGAGAATGGAAAAAAATCTATGAAGAAGCCGTTCATGGCTCTGTGGACAAAATCTGGAAGATTTTGTGAAAAAAAGTCTTAAATATCCACAATGTGGTCCAATGAAAATGTTTCATAAAACCTCTAGTGAAGTCACAGAATAGGTATTGTTGTTTATCTTTGTGGGCCTAAATTTTGGAATGGAAATTACTGAATATCCACACACACACACACACACACACACACACACACACACACACACAACCACAAAGACAATACCTGAAGTAATTTTTATGGCTAGTCCTCTGATACAAATTGTTACTACTACATGTCAGACATATCACATATTTCTCAATGTCTTACAGTCTCAAAATTCATGGCTGTTGCAAATAACTTTCTGGGAAACTTTTACTTGTAAATAAGTGAATGAAATTCCGGTCCTCCAGTAAATGTCATATAATTTATTTTGTTAACTGTATTTAATGAAATAAGTTTAACATTGATCAAAAATATGAAGGCAGAAAAGATAATATACAAATCAAAAGATAGAATTAATTTCCAAATTAATTAGCTATCTATGTCCAGGAGCATTTAAGTTGTTTGGTATACATAGTATAAGTCTATCTTCTTTGTTTCAAACACAGTCTACAACTAGGGAAGAAAGAAAATAGTGTGAAAGAGACTTGAATCCATGTGTTATGTGCATGTTTGTGCCCATCTGGCAGCCATTACAGTTTTTATGAAAATACACAGGACATGAGAAATACAAAACAATTTTAACTTGGTTATATATAAATTGATGCAAAGTACCTTTATAACATTATGTAATGCTAGTGCATCTTAAGGTTTCCTTCATCTTCAAAACGTTTTAGAAAGAATAAATATTTCTTAGTAAGAAATATTTACATCACAAAGATAATATTCAGTTGCTTAGGATGTTGTCCTGACAAGATTGCCATTAATTGCAGAATTACAAAGCACATAAATTACAATTAAGACATAACTTAAAGAGGCAAAAGTCAGAAGTGGAAAATGTATTGACACTGGATCATTGACAGCGCAATTGACATTAAGCTTTGGGGACTTGAAAGACCCGAGATCTCAGTGCAGCTGGGCCACTAATTAGGTACTTTTATGTTGAACAATCAGTTTTCTTCTCCTGGATTTTCATTTCTTCATGTGAAAAAGTAGGAGGCTGGACTAATGCTCATACCAGCTCTAAAATTCTATGAGCCACAGTCATTAGAGAGTGCTGGTCTTATCATTATAACCTCTATTGAAAAAATAATGTCGGTCTACTAGGCTGGTACTATCATCCAGGATCTAAAAGTACATTAGCAAATGCCAAGTCATTAACTGTGACATTATTGGTCACAGTATGCTAGAACACTCTTTTGAATGATGCTTTCAGTATTTCGAGGGTAAAAAGAAAAGATTACATCATAAGTTAGGGAAGGTTGTGACTCCAGACTTATTTCATTAGCTTGAATATTTGGAAAATTCATTTAGTCCATTCAAGGGAGTTTTTGGAAATTTACTTTCTAAGCCTAAGCCTCTTTTTCCTGGGCTGGAAAGTTTGAAAGCTCTGTGTGTAATATCACTACTCTAGCTCTTAGAGAGATGTGAAGTCTGACAATCATTAATTCTTGAGTGGAAATGGGAGACTAGTTAGAATGAATGTTCACTCCAGCCTGTGCATCTCCAGTGATGCTCCTTTCACAGTGTGAGAAGGATTGTTTTAATTTGTTCATAATGATTCCAGTGACAGAGTTCTGGAGGCAATCTATTTATAGAAAAGATGTATAAGTTGTCTTGCATCTTAGCACCAAAGAAGGTGGGTATTAAACTGACCTTAGACTGACCTTACCTTAGAGATATCTGTCACCACTTCATATATTTTGCTGCTTTCTTTCTTTTTTCAAGATATGATTTCTATGAATAGCCCTGGCTGTGCTGGAACTCACTTTGTAGACCAGGCTGGCCTCGAACTCAGAAATCTGCCTGCTTCTGCATCCCAAGTGCTGGGATTAAATGCCTGTGCCACCACTGCCCAGCTGCTTTCTGATTTCTAAATCCATGATATTCAATGTATACCACCAGGCACATGGCTTTTTTTTCTTTTTTTTTTTAATTTTTATTTTCTATATTCTATGTTTACATTCCAAAGGCTTTCCCCTTTCCCAGTTTCCCCCCCACCATACGTCCCATAATTCCTCTCCCCCCAACTATTCCCCAATCATTCTCCTTCCCCCCACAGATTCTCTATTCTGGGTCTACAAAACTGGATCCAATCTTTTCAGGCCCAGGCTCCTCTCCTTTCTTCTTCTTGGGAATCATTTGACTTGCTAATTGTGCCTTGAGTATTTAGGGCTTCTGGGCTCATTAATATCCACTTATCAGTGATTGCATTTCATGTGTATTTTTTTGTAATTGGGTTAACTCACTTAGGATGATATTTTCCAGATCTAACCATTTACCTACAAATTGCACGAGTTCATTATTTTTAATTGCTGAGTAGTATTCCATTGTATAAATATACCACATTTTCTGTATCCATTCCTCCTTTGAGGGATATTTGGGCTCCTTCCAATTTCTGGCTATTATAAACAAGGCTGCTATAAACATAGTGGAGCATGTGTCTTTATTGTATGCATGGGAATCCTCTGGGTATATGCCCAGGAGTGGTATGCCAGGGTCCTTTGGAAGTGGCATGCCTAATTTTCTGAGGAACCGCCAAACTGATTTCCAGTGTGCACCATCCTAGTCCCATGATAAGGATATTTTCTTAAAAGTGGAAGGAAGGTTGAGGAAGTAGGTCCAAGGGGAGACATGGCTGATTACATGCACACGATATGATACAAAAGGGAGGTTAAGTAACAGCATACTTGGACAGGGGATATGCCTGGATCCTTTAACCTTAGATCAATGCCTTGATCTTATCAATGATTACATTATATGTTTGACACAAAAAACAAATAAAAAGAAAAACCTCACCTATATGATCTGATTAATCATGTGCTGACTATCACATCATATTTATTAAACATATAAACTTTTTTGTTTTAGCAATCTCAGGCCCCTTCTCAGAGACAAGGACCAGCACATGCCAAAGGTTAATTTTTTTTCAAAATCACAAAAGAATGCACATGGTATGCACTCACTGATAAGTGGATGTTAGCCCAAAAGCTCAAAATAATCAAATTACAATTCACAGAGCACTGGAAGCTCAAGAAGAAGGATGACTTAAGTGAGGGTGCTTTGGTTCCTCTGAGAAATTGAACAAAATACTCACAGGAGCAATAAAGGAGACAAAGTGTGGAGCAGAGACTGAAGTAAAGGCCACCCAGAGACTGTCCTACCTGGGGATTCATCCTAGAGCTAGTCCTATAGGACAAAAAGCTGAACTACTGAGACAGTTGCCTTTGAAATATTGACTTCAAGGCATTCAAAGGTAAAATATCATGCTGCTCTATTGCAAGTTTCTGATATAACTGTTGAGTTGCCCTGTCAAGTGTGGTCCTGAGAAGATAGAAACTTTTCCAAAGTGTTTCTACTTACTACTAGAAAATAAGAGAAGCTTTACAGTATCATGTATATTTTATAATTTCAACTTTGTAAATAGGCTATTGGCATCACTGCAGCAGGTGTCGCCTGTCTCATTACTTATGCCGCAACACACCTTAGTTACCCCATCAAGCCTTGCTTAAATTATGAATCGCAGACAACACATGTGCTTACTTTCCTTGCGGCTGTCTCATAACAGAAGGCAACGTTGATGCATGCATAGCCACATCAAGGATCCAGGGAATTCATGCTAAAAGCAACAGTTCTTAGAAAAGTAATCCCAGACTAATAAGTGCTGATATGGAGATGCCCTGATGCTTTTATCTATCAGGACAGATCTGAGACACCCTCCCAGCCTGGTAAAAGAGAACACAGAGGGAATGAGCACCAGCTGCTCTAGATGGCTGTGGTGTGGATAGGGGGCATTTACCTACTGTTTTCCTTTAGCTGGCTTAATGGCCAAGATCCCTCTGGAGTGTCCTTCAAATTGCAAGTAAATGTATTGCACTTGAACTCATATAGAAGGGTCTGTAACTTAGACAACCCTATTACACCTAGGGTTCATATATAAAAAAATAAAATCTAATTTGATAAACCAAATGTGATGCTGCGAAATGAAAGAAAATAGGCAAATCATTTTAAAAACTTTGTTTCACTAATTCCTCTGGCCCATCTCACTGGAGTGTGATGGAGTGTATCAAGTTCAACAAACATTCATCCGGTGACTTCTGTATACAATGCACATTCCCTGATACTTAATGATTAAGCTAATAAATAAGGACATTCATCCTTTCTCAACACTTGTGAAGGTTTCACAATAACTGCGCAATGCTAGAAGATATTCTGTTCTCATAAGGACATTATTTTGCTTGTTTGTTTTGATTTGTTTTTTTCTTCAGGATGACGTTGTCTTTGATCAATTTCACAAAATAGTGACTTATTTTCAAAATCACTTATCTAGTAGTGAGCTTCAATTATGTAATGATATTCAGCTTTTGGTTGTTTTGAATTACCTTGGATTAACCCTGAGAACATGTGTGGGTTAAATTTATTTCTGAAAGACTCTTAAGACAGGAAGAGGCTTATGCAACTCAGCACGTCCATCTTATAGGAAATGGTGCATGATTTGTAGAATGGTGATTACTTTCCGATTGAGATAATAACTTTCAGGAGAAAAGAAGCTATTAAATGCAGAAATATTTTGTGAAAAGTTTGTATTCATGTAGGTTATTTGAGAGAGATGTGATTTTTTTATAACCAATTACTCTTACTGCCAAATTTAAGCATGTATTTCAAGTTTACAAGCCAAGAGATTCTATGCATTTATGGCTAGAAATCGGCTCTCTGTGGGCATAATATTTATGCCTCTGTGACATGCATCATTTGACTTGATGTCAGCTTAACCGAAATGTGATGGGTTGACATTATCAAATGGAGCAGATTTTCTGTAACCTTAAGCTGAACGTTCTTGTGTATGCACAAACTGAGTGGTACATGGGAGGTGCAAAAAGCAGCAGATGCTGACATACAGGGTTAGTCCAACACTATCATTAAAAACCATCTGAGCAGAGGAGATATGTCAATGAATATAGAATCATTCCTTTTTATGAATATTTAATTGAATCTTTGAGTAATGTTGTTTCCATCCAGTTTTGGGGTCATTAAAATGTAGTGTATTACACGAAGATGTAATTTTATCATAGGGAGAGGAAAACTATTTAACAAGTAACTTGAAAAGGAAAAATTACTTTATAAAGCATTAGGACTGTACTTTTGCTAAACTGTTATAAATTATAAAAATGATCAATTTAATTATTAATTACAGAAGTAAGAGGCATTAGAATCAGTTTATCTGCAATGACTAAACTTAATACATGTCTTTTCATGCTGCTCATATTATCTTGAAGTGCTTGGGCATGGTTCATGTGCATTAATATAATAGATATTTATTGATTGTCTTCAGTTGTTCATACAATGTTATAGAAATTGAGGTTGAAAGAAGACTATAGACACAGGATTTTCCTTTTCTAACAGGCACACCTGGTCCTGTAATGTGAAATGATGCTGGCAGTAAGATCAGGGACAGAAAAGCATGTGGCCTTTGCCTAAGCAATGCACAGAGTTCAACATTAATTAAATGTCCTTAGTTGTCCTCACAGTAACTTTATGAGATTTGAAAATGAGAAAACATGGGCTTCGTGGGGTTTTCTTTTCTTAGAATGGGAGAGTCCTTAAGTAACAGAGAACACTAATATTTTATCCAAGAGTGTAAGAGATACATATAGTTCTGTAAACATCTGACCTTCTTGCATGGCCCTTGCAATGTAGTCTGAAGCTTAATCTGCATTTCTTCATGATCTCTTTCTTTCTTTCTTTCTTTTTTTTTTCTTTCTTTCTTTCTTTCTTTCTTTCCTTCCTTCTTTCTTTTCTTCTTTCTTTTTTCTTACTGTGCTTTTAGATTAAGAAACAGAGGCATCATAGGAGGGTAAGTGTAAAAACTATGAAATGTATTGTTTGTGAGCATGGACAAAAAGAAATTACTATTAGGTAGATCAAATTGTGCCAAGCATGAACTGTATTATTTCCAGCTTTTGAATTACATTAGCCATCACTGGGGCTATCTCAAGGTTCAGTTTAGCCAGTTCAGGCTTTTAATCACAGCACTGCTTTTATTCTGTAATGCAATCACAAAGAAGATGAGGTGACCAACTTTCATATTAATTTTTATTTTAAAATCAGTGAATATGGCTTAGGAATTAGAGTATTTGAAGCTATTATTAGTGGATTAAATGTAATGTTTCAGTTCACAAATATAACGCCAAAAGTATGTCCATAGGCAAGAATATTAACAGTATGATATTTACAGGCTTTAAATTTGACTATGACTGATGAATTATCTAAATTTTTGTGAGTAGTTCAACAATTAACTATGTTTTATATTCTGAAATATTCCACCTCAAAGTGATTTGACATTTGATTGATTTTCTAAGTACTGATGCATGTTGGAAAAGTGCAATTGTTACTAGTGAAATAAGTTAACTTTATAGTTTTATTTATGTAGTTCTGAACAATAACATTTTATGATATTTAACTCAGTTACAAAGGATTAAAAGTAATTTACAGTGAAACACTGGGCAGAGACCAGGCATCTTATGAAAAAAAGGAAGAAGGATTATGGGCCCTGAAAAAGGATGGGAATCCCACATGAAGACCAACAGAATCAACTAACCTGGACCTCTGGGAGCTCTGAGACTGAACCAGCAAGCAAAGCACACACAGACTGGAATGAAGTCCACTGAACATATGTAACAGGATGCAACTCAGTCTTTATATGGGCACCCCAACAACTGGAGCAGAGCCTCTCCCTAAAGCTGTAGAATGACTGTGGTATCTGTTTCCAAACAGGGCTGCCTTGTCTGGCTTCAGTGGGAGAGAATGTGACCACTAAGACAGAGACTTGATGTGCCAGGGTGGGAGAAAACCCAAGGAGGGGCACCCTGTCAGACATGAAGGGGATGAGGGAGGAGGGAGGGTCTTCTTGAGGGAGGGCCTGGCAGGGTGGGGCATAGTTGTAATGTAAATAAATAATTTTAATTTTTTAAAAAATAGTTTGATCAATACTCAAAATATGTGCCTCCAAAAATGCCCTGAAGTTTATGGCTACCATAGAAACATCATTTCAAATATAGAAGAAGCATTTTTAATAAGCATTTTTTAAAAAAAAAATTGTGGTTTGCCAATAGTGTTGAACATGTTTTGAAATTTTACTTTGAAAAATGGTAGCCTTATGTGGACATAGACATCTCTGTAATTGTAATGGGTTTTGGAATGGCAATTCAGATTTATAGAAGCAGGTACTTTAAAATTTAATTAATCATTACACATTCCTTGATAACAATCAGTACTTTTGAGGTCACCTCTATCCTAGCTTTTCACCAGTGCCATGGTCTGTACTATTGAGGAAGTTTCATTGTTTAAACTGAATCAAAGAAAAATATTGTAAAATGCTACTTGATTGTGGTAAGGATAGCTAATGTCCAATTTTACCTCAGTAAAAGCAAGTTATTAGCGGGCATCATAAAATAATCAATTGTAGTAGACTATAAGAGCACAAATAAACTGAACAAAACTTAAGGATCACTTATTGATATGTCTATGTTAGTATACACCAGAGTCTTATCGTGAAAACACGATGTAGCCACCTGTTTCCAAATGCACTATGATCTTACCCTAAATAATATTTTTAGCACTACAACCAAGCTGGCGAAACTCAAGTTCAATTGCTTTGTACAAGCCTCTATTAATTTAATTATATTCTAGAATAAATAATAATCACTAATAATTAATTTGTTACTTTAATGTCTAAATATTATGAACAGCTTTAGAATTTTTCTGGTGATTATACTGGAGACCTTGAGTATCTGATTATCAATATGTTAGAGAGTCTCCCTCTGCTAAAGAGGCTATCCATTGTGACACTATTGTAATCTGTGATTTTTCAGCTTGCACATATAGTCACCAGCCAAAAATTCTTTGGACTTAAGGAAACTGAGTTTAATAGATGAATATTTACCCCTTAAAGGTAAACTATAGATGGTATGGTTGTCTTTATTGCATATGGGATTTTATATGTAAAAGAAATTCTCAAAGATTCTTTTGCAGATATCCATATAATAAGTAGCTTGAGAGAGATATCCTTCAAAAAGTAACAAATTGAATTAATCAATTGATTTATTCAAAGTTATTTTTGGTAAATCACCCATATATTTCACAGGTTACTAAAATTAGAAGTAAAACTTCCTATGTAAATGCTATGCAAGCAAAAAGACTGTCATTTAATGCATTTCCTGAGCTGCCAGAATCAGGAAACATTTTTAACAACAGTTGGAAACACACACACACACACACACACACACACACACACACCATATGTATTGTTCATGGTTGGGTAGGTACTGTACTTGGAGATGCCTAAAAGTTCTGTTCCTAAATATGAAGCGCCCACCACTTCTCCATCTCCCCCGGATAAAATCTGTTAGTATTTTGGAATATCAAAACTTTTCCACTTTGCAGTAGATATTGTAAATAAGTCTTGTCAAGAAGACATTACCAAACTAGGTAGTATGTGTATTTGGGAATTATATTTTAATTCTGGTGTACACTGTATAACCTGGAAGGGACAACCTAAGTCATTCATATTTCTCATCTCCATCTATACACTGATGATGTTTCTTTTCCACCTAGCATTACAAACGTCTTGTCAGAATACTAAGCATATTCTCCTTATAAAATTACTTGGAGAGTGGTTAAATTTTATTTATTATTGTCCTTAATAATGTTTGGCAATGTGCACTTGAGTACAGGTGCCTGTGTAGACTAGAGAATGTAATTTCTCTACTTAATTCCTGTTTAAAATTCTGAAAAAATAATTATCTACAGCCTGGAACCTATACCCACTTGAGAGCACAGTGATCAGAAGGTACAGGACAAGGAACACAATGTAGTTAGCATGGCAACTACTATAATGCCTTAGAAGGCACCCTCACTGAACAGCCCAGAGTGTTTGATGAGAGGGAAGAAGGTAGCCATGTGATCTGTCAGGGACAAGTCTGGTTGGGATTTGTACAGAAAACCTGACAAAGGCAGTGAAACAGACCTGCTAAACTTCCTGCTATCAGAAACTGAAAGATGACTTGACCAGGCTAATGCTGGTATCACACATACAAACCATCAAGTTGGGATGTAATGACAACGGGGTGCAGTCATATGGAGTGGGACATTTCTTGAAAGAATTGCCTACAACAGGAAGTCCATAATTTAGTCCCACAGTCACACACTTAAGCTTCACATGTCCCTGCAAAAGCCAGCAGGAGTTTGGATCTATGCCACCTCCATCAGCTTACAACACACATTCTTGGTTCAGGCCATAGCAAGCCATTTTGTCAGGGCTCAAGAGTCTACTGGTTCTTCACCCTGAAGCCCCAATGGCTAGCTGTACACACTATCAATCTGACAGGGGTGGAGAAATCACTGGTAAATCTGAGAGTATTCAAATCCAAGATATTTTATAGCGCTAACCCCAGTACCATACAGACAAAGATAGCCCCTGCTGCGACACAATCATTTAGCAATAAGCATATTAAAATGTGGGGATTGTGTTATTGTATCTGTAGTACTTAGTTTGTGCTTCCTGTACTTATGAACTGAAAACTGGATTAAAAATATATTTTAATAGGAAAAATGAAAGGAACTTATAACTACAAAACCCATTTAAAAAAAGAAGATATTAGAATAAAATATATCACAGAATTTCCCCTTAAAGACCATATACATCAACTTAGGTAGAAACTTAAAAGTTAGAAAGCCAGTTACTTCTCTTAAAACTGTCCTTCATTTCAGTGATGTGCAGTGATACATGTTTTAAGAAATGAAATTTTGTTAGGACATAGAAAGACGTATAAATTTGTAACTCCACCAACAAAATATATCATATATCATTCAAACGTCAATTCTTAAGTCAATTGCCCCTGCCATTGAATAAGAAAAAACTAATGGCCAGGTGGTGGTGATGTACACCTTTAATCCCAGCAATTGGGAGGCAGAGGCAGGCGAATTTCTGAGTTTGAGACCAGCCTGTTCTATAGAGTGAGTTCCAGGACAGCCAGTGCTACACAGAGAACACCCTCCCCTACAAAAAAAAATAATAAATAAATAAATAAATAAAAAAAGAAAAAACAAACTTTCTTTGTTCTTTGTTTCTTTCTGTCACTCTTTTTCTTTCTTTTATCTTCTTTACTTCTTCCTTTTCCTCCTCTTCCTCCTCCCTGCCCCTCCTTTTCAAATTAAGGTGGCATTCGTGGCTGATTTAGCACTGCACTTTTAATGTTCTAACGTTCTCCTGTTAGTTTTGTTGCATTCTTATTTAGATGTTTCTATGCTTTTCTCCTCATCAAGATTGTAGAATGTTTTACACTTGCACTGATAGATTTGAAGTAATTCTTAGGGAAAATGGATAGATAATTCTTTAAATAGGTCCTCTAAAGCTACTTTTATTTTCTACACATTTCAAGTTCATAAAGTATATTACAATTATTAGATACAGAATGATATGATGTCTGTCTTAGTCATGGTTTCTATTCCTGCACAAATATCATGATCCAGAAGCAAGATGGGGAGGAAAGGGTTTATTTAGCTTACAATTTCGCATCACTGTTCATCACTAAAGGAAGTCAGGACTGGAACTCTGGCAGGTCAGGAAGCAGAATCTTTTGCAGAGGTCATGGTCAGATGTTTCTTACTGGTTTGCTTCCCCTGGCTTGTTCAGCCTGTTCTCTTATAGAACTTGAGACTACCAGCCCAGGGATGACACCACCAACATTGGACCCTCTCCCCTTAATCACCAACTGAGAAAATGCCCTACATCTGAATCTCATGGAGACACTTCCCCAACTGAAGCTCTTTCCTTTGTGAAAGCTCCAGCCTGTATCAAGTCGACACATAAAACCAGCCAGTACAATTGATACCTTGTCAACTAGACCCACAAACACATCACTATTAAGCCTCAACCATTACTTTCTTATTTATCCCCAATGTCTAAATAACTTTAAAAGTCCTGTCTTTATATATTAAACATTCAATCCCTTTAAATATCCAATATCTTTTAAAATTCAAAGATCTTAACAAAGTCTCTTACCTGTGGACTCAACTAAAATACTGTCTTCTTTCAAGAGGGAAAAATATCAGGTCAGAATCACCATCAAAATCAAATCAAAATCAAAATCAAAATCTGTTCAATGTCTGGGATGCACTCACAATCTTCTGGATTCCTCTAAGTGCTTGGGTCACTTCTCCAGCTCTGTCCTTTGTAGCACATGTCTTGTCTTCTAGGTCCAGATACCTGTACTCCACTGCTGCTGCTGTTCTTGGTGGTCATCCATGGTACTGGCATTTCCAAAACACTACTGTCTCCCGCTGTAACTAGGCTTCACCAATAGCCTCTCCTAGGCTCTCTTCATGGTGCCAAACATCAACTCCTTTGCATGACCCCTTCAAATGCTGGGTCATCAATAGCAACTGAGACTGCACCTTCTTTAATGGTCTTCTGAGGCCTCCCACAGTGCCAGGCCTCAGCTGCTCTTCATGACCCCTTCATGGTCTTCAAAACCATCTCCACCAGGGTGACTCTTCCACATTACCAAGTCCTGCTGAAGCTCCAGGCACAACCTTGGCTATTTCTGGATCACATACTCTTTGTGCTCTCAGAAAACACCTCCCAGAAGATGTCACCTCAGTGATATTGGTTTCTTCTTAATTTCCGCTAATTTCTTAACTCCAGCTAACCAGTATCAATATTCCCAGTAACACAAGTTTTTGCTTTAGTGGTTCTGGTATCTTGTTAAGCACTGCTGATTCTTCAGCCCCAGCTAACCAAAACCACAGAATTTTCACAATGAAAATAGCAATGGTATTTCTCAGCCATCCGAATTTCTTCTGGTGAAAATTCTTTGTTTAGCTCTGTGCCCCAGTTTTTGATAGGGTTATTTGGTTCTTTGGGGTCTAACTTCTTGAGTTCTGTTCAACATCATTAGTCATCAGAGAAATGCAAATCAAAACAACCCTGAGATTCCACCTCACACCAGTCAGAATGGCTAATATTAAAAACTCAAGAGATGACAAATGCTGGCGAGGATGTGGAGAAAGAGGAACACTCCTCCACTGTTGGTGGGATTGCAAAATGGTAAAACCACTCTGGAAATCAGTGTAGCGGTTCCTCAGAAAATTGGGCATGTTCCTTCCAGAGGACCCTGGCATACCACTCCTGGGCATATACCCAGAGGATTCCCCTGCATACAATAAAGACACATGCTCCACTATGTTTATAGCAGCCTTGTTTATAATAGCCAGAAATTGGAAGGAGCCCAAATATCCCTCAAAGGATGAATGGATACAGAAAATGTGGTATATTTATACAATGGAATACTACTCAGCAATTAAAAATAATGAATTCATGCAATTTGTAGGTAAATGGTTAGACCTGGAAAATATCATCCTGAGTGAGCTAACCCAATCACAAAAGAATACACATGAAATGCAATCACTGATAAGTGGATATTAATGAGCCCAGAAGCCCTAAATACTCAAGGCACAATTAGCAAGTCAAATGATTCCCAAGAAGAAAGGAGAGGACCCTGGGCCTGGAAAGATTGGATCCAGTTTTGTAGAGAAACTGTGGGGAGAGGGGGAATGATTGGGGAATAGTTGGAGGGAGAGGAACTATGGGACATAGGGAGGGGGGGAACTGGGAAAGGGGAAAGCCTTTGGAATGTAAACATAGAATATAGAAAATAAAAAAAATGCAAAAAAATATAGCAACGGTCCTGATAAGAGTCTTTAATCTTCCCTCTGAAATTTCACAAGCCAGGACTCCATCTTCTGCATTGTTATCAATATTATCTTCCAAGATCATACACAACATCCCACAGCGTTCTTAACACCGAATGGATATTCTAGCCTAAAGTCCCGAAATCCTTCCACAGTTCTCCATAAAACATGATCAGGTTGTCACAGGAATACCCCACTATGCTGGTATGAATTTGTCTTAGTAAGGGTTTCTATTCCTGCACAAACATCATGACCAAGAAGCAAGCTGGGGAGGAAAGGTATTATTCAGCCAACACTTCCACATTGCTATTCATCACTAAAGGAAGTCAGGACTGGAACTCAAGCAGGTCAGGAAGCAGGAGCTGATACAGAGAGCATGGACAGATGTTTCTTACTGGCTTGCTCAGCCTGTTCTCTTATATAGCCCAAGACTTCCAGCCAAGAGATGGCACCACCCACAATGGGCCCTCTCCCCTTAGTCACCAACTGAGAAAATGCCCTACATCTGGATCTCATGGAGGCATTCCCCAACTGAAGCTCCTTTCTCTGTGGTAACTCCAGCCTGTGTCAAGTTGATACACAAAACCTGCCAGTATATTGTCTATACACTCAAACACATGTATGCATAGTTTACACACATACACTACATTCTGAAATTTGCTAGCAGTATATGATATTTATGAACTGCTATGATACCTAAATTTGGCATTGGACAAGGAATGTTTCTATAATCACAATATAATTTTCAAAATTCAGAGATTAAAATCAATTGTGCCAAAACTTTCACTGAATTTTGCTCAGTAAACTTTAATTAACAAAATAGAATCGCTGAAAATTATAGGATTTAATAATTTAATATCTACCAATGACTTAGAATCCTCCATGAAGTACTGGTATCCATTGTAGGAGGCACACCATTATTAGATTCTGCTTCCTAAAATCAAATGAATTAGATAAAGTATGAGGATAGGATGTTGGACCCTTAAATTTCATTGAACAAATTGATGCCCTATGTAGTATGGATGAAAATTTTATCATTCACCAAAGATTCAAAGAGTGCTAAAAACTTTATATCATTTGCTAAATTTCTTGATTGAAAGTCTCATTCTTCTCTGAATAAGAAATGATCGAGTGGTATAGAATATTTATCCATCAATGTTTTCTAACTTCAAGTAACTTATTTAGTTGAGTTTGAGTGAGTAGTTGACTTTAAGAAAGTTAAAAATGAAGTCAGGGTAGAAAGAGACCAAGGTGAAATATTTGTTCTTTACATCTTAGTGGGAAACCAGGGAAACCCCATGGACCTGAGTAAGTGCTGGATAGAGTTACAAGGCTGTGGTTAGCCGGTTTATACCTTTCTCAAGCTAGTTTGAATGTAGCTTGTGCACCCATTGATAGATGAAGGATTTTAAATTCTACTTGAAGGTTGTTGGCTCAGAGCTTTTCACAGGGAGTTTACTCCATGTACTTACTTGGTGATAAAGCTTCTATGGCAGAAATTGCCACAACATCTATGTTCCATGGGTTGTTCCTAACACTGCAATTCTGAACTTTAATCCTTGTCCTTGTTAGCTTTAATCACCTGCTTGGCACACTCTATAGTCTTCCGATTGGACAACTTCAATTGCAGGATTTCTCAGTTGCATTGGATTATGATGTATCTTTTGGGATTGGATTGAATGTTAATTTATAAACAAGGGGCCAGCCTATTCTCAGTGATATCCACCCTAAGCAGGTGATTATGTGTTGTATCTGAAATCTCAATAAGCATAAGCATCCAGTTAAGCCAGAATATTCTTTTTTTTCTATAAATTTTACTGCAGTTTTCAGCCTTGAGTTTCTTTCCTGATGTCCCTTAAATGAGGGACTGTGACATACGAATACAAGATGAAGTAAACTATTTACTTCCTGAGTTCCTTGTGCTCAGTGTTTTTTACATGACAATGAAGCAGGAGCCAGAAGAATGTGAATGCATCCAAACAGCACAAAAATATCAGGAGTGGCTAGTGTCATCTGCCAAGATCTGATAGTGCACTTTCATAAATTATATCTTCAAAAACTCCCAGACAGGGTGAAACTCAAACTCTCTGGAGTCTTTTTCTATAGCACATTGACACAAGCACTAGACTGAAACACTGTTACAAACCTGAGATTTTCAATTCTTGTTTATTAAAGCAAAAAACCATAGCACCAAGAAGAACAGAAAATACAGTCATCATGGCTGTGCCCTAACTCTGTCCTGTAGCCTCATCTTCCAGTGGTGAATGAATAATTTAACCCCCATGAGCCATCAATTCTTGTCCTGCTTCACAGTTTGGCAGCTATCCTAACCAATTTCATTTATGACGTGGCTTTCTATCTTTTCTAAGGCAATGTTCATTCAGAGACTGAGAAAAGGCAACACTATCTCATTACATGAGTGTATTTATGCTCTTTATTCCTTCCCATAATACTATATTGATTTATTAATCAGCCACAAATCAAAGGGTAAGAACATGCCATTTCCTCATTAATTAGGCATAGGAACAAGCAGGACTAATCATTCTTACTTCAACTATAAATAATTAGCCATTTTTATTTCTCTTGAGATAGAAGAGTCATGTATAAAACTTTTATTGTGCTTTTTAATACTTTTTCCCACAATAAACCAGTCATTACTGAGTGAGAGGTCAAACTTTGAGAAGTGTATTACCAGAACATGATTTTACAGTTCAGATATTTTACTCATAACATTAGAGTAGCTTTTATCAGTTACTAGAGACACATGAATGTATATATTGTGCATGTACTATGCTTAATTGTTATTCACAAAATTTTCTATATTGAGTTTTCATCCTATCATTTAAATGACCTTTGTGAATGCACCAATCATCTGTCTAAAATTTATTTTTATCCAGTATGTTTCTGTATTTTTAAGTGCCTTAACTTAAGCAAATATGGAGTCAAAGTATGGAGCAAAGTATGGAGACTAATGGAAAGACCATCCAAGGAGTGCAACATCTGTGGATCCATCCCATATACCATCACCAAATGCAGACACTATCATATATGTCAAGATGAGAGGAGCCTGATATAGTTGTCTCCTGAGAGGCTCTGCTAGAGCCTGACAAGTACAGAGGTGGGTGCTCAGAGCCAACTATTGATCTGAGCACATGGTCCCCAATGGAGAAGTTAGAGAAAGGACTGAAGGAACTGAAGGAATTTGCGACTCCATAGGATGAGCAACAATATCAACCAACCAGACACCCCAGAGATCTCAGGGACTAAACTACCAACTGAAGAGTATATACGGAGGGACCAATGGCTCCAGCTGCATGGGTAGCAGAGGATGGCCTTGTAGGGCATCAATGGGAGAAGAGGCCCTAAGTCCTGTGAAGGCTGGATACCCCAGTGTAGGGCAATGCAAGGGTGGGGAGTCAGGATTGGGTGGGTGGGTAGGGCAACACCCTCATAAAAGCCAGGGGGAGGGGAGATAATTTTGTGGGGTGGGAGGGACAAGGAAATGGAATAATATTTGAAATGTAAATAAAGAAAATATCCAATAGAAAAACCTTTGTCTCCTCTCAAAAGAAATAGAGCTGACATTAAGCGAATTAATATTTCAACACCCCCATTACTCTACATACAATAATTTCAAAGATAACAGTTAATTATATTTTATAACTATGACAGGATTTGGAGGATTCAGCTGCTTATGTTGGCCTTAGATCTTTTCTGAGTTAGCTTTACTAAATACAAATATTCATTCTCATTAAAATACATCTTGTTATAGTGAATCTCTTTTCCATCCTTTTATCTTTTGCTTAGATGAATAAATCCTTCTTTTAGTTGAATTTTCAGTAATTAAGTCCTCCTTGGTTTATTTGTCCTAAATAGGCTTCCTTCAAGAGTGTATTACTGGGATGGTACTTTTAGCTTAAAAATTGATCTATTTCTACTGAGTCTAGATTTGCATTCTGACAACAGCTTCCCAGCTGCACTGAAGTGCTTAGAAACAGTCAGTTGCTGTTTGTCACCATAGGGCCTCAGTGTGTCATCCATGTCCACGGTATTAACATGCCATATGTGGGCCAGAGACCATCATGAATGTTCCTTATAGGCCTCAGGGAGTAGGCCCATCCGAGTCCTTTCACTTGCTTTACTTGGATGACTAGAGATTTCAAGTGATGGGAGATCTCACCGAGTGGCAAGTTGTTTAGACTCATAGCAAACTTAATAATATCTTTCAGATGGAACATAGCAGTTTTGAATAAAACTTTAAAACTATTTCCTTACTCTCAAATAATTTATTCTTTTTTGTAAAGTTTAATTAGATTTTAAAATGATTTGAACTATAATGTCCTGGCTTTAGTTCTCCTCGCTGTTATTTAAATATCTTTCAATGCTATTTTAATAAAGAACCCCACCAAGAGCAGTCACTCTTCTTCTCCCCTTTCCAGTCTGACTCTCTCGTCTTCCCTTCTCACTAGTAAGTTGGATTGAAAGCAGACATATTTATTCACACATTTGCTCATTTATTGTATGTATGTAGTTAGGCATGGATGTATGAGTAGGATATGTATACATATTTGGGTTTTTGAGTGTGAGTTCAGGTTTCCCAAGTGGCATGGTCAGAGTATGATAAATAGAAGAATCACAAGAGATCAATTCAAATACTCCATCTTGCTTGAGAAAGGGTCTCCCATGTTAATTAATGTGTCTGAATTCATCAGGTTTTTCCATGTCTCTTCTGGGAGGAACTATGCACTACATCTTTATAATGCAGCATCTGTACTTCATCTCTATCACATCCAACTCTGAAGGAACTCTGAGGCTCATAGCTCAGATGATCCTGTTTGAATCTATCTACTTTTCATCCCCTCAAAACAAACAAAAATCCCGCAATCTTTATGATGAACACTTTCTTAGCTATACTTTTTAAATAATTTTTATGTATTGTCTTCACAGATTTTATATTCTAACTGTACTTTCCCCTTTCTCCTCCATCCCAATACTTCTGTCTGTCTCCCCCATCTGTTTCTCTCTTGCTCTCAAGAAAAGAACAGGCAGGCGTCCTAGGGATATCAACCGAACATGGCATATCAAGTTGCAATAAAATGAGCACATCCCTCTTCTGCCCCATTAAGGCTTAATGAGGCAACCCAGAAGGAGGAGAAGGGTCTCCAATGTAGTAAGAAGTGCCAGAGACAGCCACTGCTTCCACAGAAGAGCAGGGAATACAAGTGTAGTTTATGTGCAGAGGGCCTAGGTCAGACACATGCAGGCTCTCTGATTGTCAGTTCAGTCTCTATAAGCCCCTATGAGCACAGGTTAATTGATTCTGTGGGTTTTTTTTTGGCTTCTTCAGCTCCTACATTTCTTTTTCACCCTCCTAGAATTCCTCAAGCTCAGACTAATGTTTGGCTATGAGTACCTGCATCTGTTTGCCTCAGTTACTACATGAAGTCTCTCTTATGACAATTATACTATTCTCCTTTCTAAAAGTACAGCAGAATATCATGAGAAAGCATTTCATTGACTTCTTTTTTCCAGCATAAATCTTTCTAGACTTTAAATGTAAGGTTTTATGGCACATTATTATGATCAAATAAATTAAAGGAGCAAAATAAAATTGGTAGAAACTCTGTTAATCTAGAATATTATTTACATAATGTTATTTGAAAAAAATGTACTTAAAGTGTATGGAAATATAAAATGACTAATGATAGTATATCTATTGTGCTTCTTTAAACATAGAAATCCATGGGCAGAAGCATATAAATATCTACTTAAAGAAAGCAAATATTCAATAGATAAAATAGCTTGGGGTAAAGGGATCACTGTCATGTGACTGCTCTCCTTTATTCCATTCTAAGTATTGGTGTGTTCCACTCTGGTAATAGATGCCCCTTTTTATACAAAAATGAAAGACAGTATGTATGTAGATATTCTGTGGACACATTAGAATAGAATACATCCTACAGTCCTCATGCTTCCATTAATTGGATAAGGAAAATACACTTGAGATCTCAGTGGATAATTTGCATTGTGCTCCAGAGACATAGAGCAATCACATGGTAAAATATTGGGTAGGAGTGTGAGGACAGTGAAACTCTGATATATTACCAAGCATGTTTGGTATTAGTTTAGAGTTTATATATTCTTTATAGATAAACACTGATATATACTGCAAAATAAGAAAATTGAACCTTATACTATGGCTTTAACCTTAAAAGATCTTAACTAAGTCTTGAAAGACAAACACATCATATATATATATATATATATATATATATATATATATAATGATTTGTGGTAGATGATAAGCAAAGATGGATATGATGACAAAGATATTAATTATATTTTAAATCATTGATATATAATATTTTAATACACTTTGTCCTTTTCACCTTGTAGTACAAAATAATGTTGACCAGGAGCAGCTCCTTAAAGTGCTGCTTATAAAAGAAGGAATTGTGCACTATGCTTCTGACACTTAAGGTCAAGTACAGAAGATGCATTGTATATTAATGTATCCAATATATCAGACAGGAAGTTAATGTCTTCCCTCCCTTTTGGGTCTAGACTATTTCATAAACCTATTTTTACTTTCATCAACCTGATTAATAGTATCCCAGAAATACTCTGTTCTGACAGCACATAAAACTGCTTTAAATTTATATGTGAATCATGAAGAAATAGATTCTAATTACATTTGAAATAATTCATTTCAGAAATTGAAAATAAGTTCTTGTGTAAGTTTCATTAAATACAATGTAGTATATTATTTTTCTCCAGGAATTTATTCAAGGGTGATTATTAATTATTGCAATTTCTGCTCAATTTCTTGAATTAGTTAATAGATTAGTCCAAGGAAGCTTTCCTAACTCTTTAACAGCTGTGATTAGCATCCCAAACTAAAACAGATTTTATGATTTCCTTCATCTGGGTCACTGATTTTAATTTGTCACTTGTCCTTGAAAAATAGTGTTGTTAACAGCATTTAAAATATGTTAGAATATAAGCAGGCTGAAATCAACCAAAAATAACAAGATAGTTAGAGGTCATCGGCTTTTTTTCCATGGACTCTACACCTTAGCCTCCTCCCCTTAGACTGCTTTCTATGCTTACTGTCTCATGAAGAATAGTAACTGCTGTGCTCTCCAGAACAACACACACAATTGTGTCTCATGTATAAAACAGAGTCTTCAGGAAGATAAAGACAAATTCACTAAGTAAATTTTTTGGACATTGCTGGTTAAACATGTTGTATGTAGATACTACATATGCTGGTAATACCATGGAGGAGAGAGTTCTCACTTTCATTTTACAAGAAAGGGACAATCTGCATAGTCTGAAGTACAGGAATTTTTTCTTTAGAAATGTATGCTTTCTTTTATTGTAATATTGATATATGATATCTTACTATCTCATATATTTCCAGAGTATATTTTATTTCAAAATGTATTGTAGTAACTTACTTAAGGTAATTGAGTGCAAAGAGGAATAATATGATATCATTAATTGTTTCCAAACTTATACATTGTCCAATTTAACTTTTAAAAATCTTGTGACTCACTACATTTTCAAACAGCAAAGTTTCTAGAATAGCCTTTCTGCAGAATACATAAATATGTTTATGTAAATTGGTTCTGCTCAGCAATTTAATAAATTGTACAGTCCACAGAGAATGCCATTAATTATGTAAAGATGGATGGGAAATTACTTACTGGTTTTCTTTTTAAACCACTTGACTTGTCTCTTTTCAATTAAATAATAATAAATGTGAAGGTAATGAGAAATGTATGCTGACAGGGAACAATACTAAGCATGTTTCTTTGATAGAAGACAGGATTCTAGATGTCTTCATACCTACAGAATCTGAGACCAATAATTGTGAACACTTGCCTATATGCTTAAATCTTTTTGATGTGCACATTAAATCACACATTTCCTGTGTGTTTGAGCTACTAGCAATGCTTAGCTAACCGAGCACTATCCGTGCATCAGCATATTCTGCATTTCATCCCTTGGTGAGCTCAATCTGTCTGGGTAGTTGGAGTTTACTCATTTTGTATAGTGTTTATATGTCTTACCTTCATATGAAAAGAACATTTGGGAGATTGTCCACTCACTTGCCTTTTGAAAATCAGAAATGGTGGGGAGGGGGGTTATTGGGGAATGAAGGGGGAAGAGGACTTATGGGACATATGGTGAGGGGGGAACTGGAAAGGGGAAAGCCTTTGGAATGTAAACAAAGAATATAGAAAATAATAAAAAAAGGAAAAAAAGAAATTAAAACTTACTTAGACCAAGCAAAGGATTGGAGAATGAAATGATATCAGAAAATAGAGTTTCAAAACTGTTAAAATTTGTGTATATTTGAAACACTAAAGCATGCTTAATGTACAACATATGAAAAAGTGTTGGGGAAAATAATATATTATAATTCCCAGTTTCATTGGGAATATTGCTCAGTTGAAGGGCTTCTCATGATGTGATAGGAGGTTCCTGAGAGTAGGTGAAACCAGTAATGGGAATAACATTTGAAATGTAAATAAAGAAAATATCCAAGAAATAAAAGAAGAAAAAATGTGATAGGAATATCTGTATTATCTCTCCAGCACAGAAAACAAGAAATAATCATTAAATAATTAGAACCTCTAAGTAACAATTGTTATATATGTGTTGATGCACTTCTTTTGGTGTTATAACATATACATTTGTAATTATATTTTAGTTTTTCATTCTTATGCCATTCTATATGATATGAAATGTCATAATGTATATTTAATGGCTGTATAACATGACATTTAGTTGCAGTTTATCTACTCAAAACATTCTCATTGGTAAATACTTGTATAATTTAAAATAAGCTTTTATTGCAAAATTGAGAACACAAATTTATGTTTTATATTGTAAGAAATTAAATTACTAGATCAAGTTGAGACACTTACAGTATTGACTGAATTCCATCAGCATTGAAATAAACTGGAACATAAAACAGATGTTTTCTTCATTTAAATACAGTCTTCACTAAAGGGAAATATAGATTGAGTCTTGATAAGAAACATAATTGTTAGTTAAATTAGCCACTTTTTGAAAAACCTTGGCTGAATTAATAACATATATTTTATCTCATCTGTCCAGAAAAGACACTCATACTACATTTGAATTATCCTTTCATTGAACTGAAAAACTGAAAAACAGCCTGTGGTGATTGATGCAGATGGCATGGAATGGTGTAAACCCACGGTTTCTTCATCTACAATTCCTGCAGACAACTACAGATGAAGAGAGGCTCTCAGAACCCAAAGGCACATACTTCCGAACTGGCCAATGATCTCTGTTTGTTCACTAGCATTTAGAGATCTGGGATGACACAAATACAAGTTTTGTTCTTCACCTGACTATTCGATTCCTCTAAGATTACTGTAAAGACAATTTAAAATCAAAATATATGATTTTTTCTTAGTTCCACTACTTTGGTATACAGTTCATAAGAGATTATATACCAGAACTTAATTTATATTAATACACTCTGGCTATAGGATATTTTCACTATTGGAATTATCTTCTAATAAATTTCATTCTTATTATTCTTCTGTATTATTTTTTCAGGCTGTACATGTGGGTGAGGATTCAGAAAAGAGTGATCTTAGCAGATAAGGCCCATGTACCCTCGTCTTTTCCCCCTATAGTGTTTGCTCTGAATTAATGCATTCCATTCTAGAGGGCAGCTACTAAAGGCTCAGAGAGTTTTGTTTTTTTTTTTTGTTGTTGTTGTTTTTTTTTTTGAGACAGGGTTTCTCTGTGTAGTCCTGGCTGTCCTGGAACTCACTCTGTAGACCAGGCTGGCCTCGAACTGAGAAATCCACTTGCCTCTGCCTCCCAAGTGCTGGGATTACAGGCGTGCGCCACAAAGCTCTCTGAGCTAGGCTCAGAGAGTTTTAAACTGAAACACTATGTCCTGAGGGAGGGCTCTTCCAGGCTTAGAAAACAATAACTCACAAATTTTAGCACATCCCTGAAACATAGCAGATTTACAGGACTACTCCTTCCCCAGCGAAATATCAACAGAATCTCTGCAAAGGAGAAGGAATCTTCTGCTAGCCTGTGGGGCTGCCTCTACCTCTTGAAGAGCTCTAGGACTACAGCTTTCTTGTCTTGGCATTCAACACAAGATATACCTTTACACTGATGCAGCTGCCTTTCCATCACATGCACTCCTACAGGTAACCCCTCAGCCACACTACTGTAATAGTCCTCACCCATACCACTATACTTAAATTCAATATATTCCTTGCTTTGCAAGTCAGACTTTAGTGGACTCATTTCTATGATCTTTCTTCAGTGTGCTATGTGGAAGTAACCTTTGCTAACATCTCCCCACAAAACATCTCCAATATCATATTTTCCCCTCAAATTCTCTCAAAAATATCAATAGGATGATTGTCACTTAATAGCTTCCAGTAAGAACCTTCTGAGTGAGTGAGTTGCTTAAGTGTTATTTTTTTATTTCATTAGGAAATCAAAAACAATGCTCAGGTGCTGTGGCATGTTTGCATGGTTAATGACTTTGTGGCCACTCAGTTTCATCATTGTAGATTGTTTCCTACAAAGCTAGCTTCTGACCCAGGAAGTACAGACAAAAATGTTGACTGCCTTATTTCTGAACCTGATATCCACATTTTATTTATTCTGAATGCTCCGTGCATACAAATTTTCTGATTCATTGGTGCAATACTATTCCTTCTTAAGGGAGCTGGAATTCAAGGTCTTCAAAAGGAAATTCCAGTTTTGCATAATTGTTTTATCTCCCTCTGTGTAACCTAAGATACAACTATCTTAGCTTAAGCCACTAAGTTTCACTTCCTTTTGAAACATTTTTTTCACTTTTAAAACTTTCTAAACACACCAGTTTTCCAAACTAGGAAAAGGTTTCACTGGCTGGGTATTATGCGACTTTTTTTTTTTTTCAGTTCAGTGTGCTACGGAAAGCTGTACTCTCTGTGACTTAGAGCATACTTACATTTTTTACTTATGGTGAGGGAATAAATACACAGAACAGTCACTGTATTTTTCTTAAAATCTCACTTCACTTCTAAACAAAAGTTGCCTCACAAAATGAGCTATTGTTAGAACCTTTTTTCAGGCATTATAGACACAGAACATTTTGTGGAATAAATTACAACTTTTCAACAAACTTAGTACTTATTGCTTAAGCTGCAAGCAAATGTAATAGTTTTCCCCCCCAAACACAGAACCAATATTAAAACTAATCTCACATTCTTTTAGGAAAAGGTCAAGGAGAAGTATTGTGTGGTTTGCATCGTGATTTCAGATGAATAATATTAGCAAAATATGCATGTCTAGTTGTACTCTTCAGTCTCTTCCTTTCATTCTCCCTTTCTCCCAAAGCCCTTCACTTGTTTAAACTGTTACGAGAGACATCCCAAGAAAACACCTTACAAAAGGACCCTCAAGGAGAAAATCTTTTATTATTGTAACCCTATATTATCACAATAGTAGTGACAAAGAGATTGGAAGAGGAAATATAATTTTCCTCCATTTTTTGCATGGTGATAGTTATAACTCTATTTCCATAATTCATAGGGTAATTTAACACATTGTTTCAGTTATTATGTACTCACATTCCTAATGTGAGTTGTTGCGGTGTAGGGCTGGTATGAACAGATGCTGTGTAAGCCCACTGATGTTTTCTATAAGGTACTTTGTCTAGGATCTCACTCAGTTCCTTCTGTTTCCTCCTTCCATTTCTCTATTCCAACACCCTGAGTCATTACGCTTTTAATATTTCCTGCTGTGCCCTGCCCTTCAAACAATTCCTATGACTCAAGTTCATTAATGTGTCTTATAGGTGTTTATATGTTGGATCAGTGTAATATGATTAATCTTGGGTCAACAATTCCTATCTATATTTTACAGCTTTATTCTATATTATATTCAGCTTGATGTATCAAACTATAATGAGACCATGTACTACCTATTAGTAATATGGACCCAACAAGTAGATGACGTCAGGGAGCATTTAAAAACTTGTTTGAAGGGAAGAATTAAAAACAGACTTCTAAAATAATAAAGACATAAAGACATACTCCTGATTCAATAGAAATAAATGACATTTCACTATTGATAATTCCATAGATAGGATAGGAGTTTAAAATTTGAATCATCACTGTTCAGATAGGGAGGAAAATAAAACGCTATCTGGCAGAAAATGATGAACATGGTTTTAAATGTTAAAGATCTGGTTGTATTAGCCTGAGGAATATGGAAGAGATGAGAGGAAACATTATATTTTCCTATATGGAGAGAAAAGTTGAGGGAATAAGTTAGGAATGTAAATTTTCATATTACATATTATAATTCAATATCTTTGCTTATAATTCAAAAATACATTCCAAAATTATATCTTAGAATTCAGATGTAACACCAGAGACTTGTCCAAGATAGCATAAGTGAAGACACTAGGATAAATCAAAACCAAAAATCCTCTGTGCCAGGCAGATTTTTCTCCTTATCAACTCTGAAGAAGATTCACACCTAGACTGTCAGAGAAAAAACATCATTATAAATCTTATAATACTGTGGCTGGTTCGCCTACACAAAGACAAATGAAGCAGAGGTCAGACAGACTATGGATAAAATCAAGGGTTTGTTACCATGGTTGGTCTGACTTATATAGATTGACATTATCAGGAACAGTGGCCATAAGTTTGACTACATCAAAGAAAACATGAAATTATCTCCCTTATCCAACTAATGTGCAAAAGAAATCCTAGAAGACTAGAGGATGGTAGGGTATGACTATCATTCAGTGACAAGTGTTTGTTATTTTGTTATGGTGAGTAAGATTTTTACTCTTAAATGGGCCCATAGTTCAAACCCCACATATATCTGTGATGTTTCTAAAATTGTCAACATTTTATGAATCTCTAATCTACAACTGATGCTTTAAGGCAAACTACTCTCAAGAATTTCATTGTTTTTCCTTATGGTTTTAATTATAACTAAGTTAAGGCTTATTTCTAAATTATAAGCAATGATATTAAGTACTATAAATTTTAGTAAGCTGTTTGAATTATACTCATATATTAAGTTTTGAAAATCAAGATTTATATGCTATTTAAAAATAAAGAAAATAAGTTAATATTGTATCAAACTAGTCCTTTTTCTCTGAATGTATAAGGCATGTATATATTTTGAAGAACAAGTCAATTGCTCTTATTAATACTTATGCTAGTGTTCAATTTAAATTATATATATATATATGTATTATATATATATATATATATATATATATATATATATATATGTTTCTCAGTGAGCCTGTAAATCAACCTGTATGCTTTGAGCACATTTGAACATAGAATAATGGAATAAAGCTCTGTAGATACTGAGAAAGCTAAGATTCATGCTCAATTCACAGAATTGAAATTCTAACTACACAGCTATGCCTTAATTAAAAAGTTTAGCAATAGAATACCTGCTTCTAAGGTCATTTTAAGTAATTTTCAATCTTCACAGAAAAGTAAGGTTTGATGAAAATACTGAGAAAACTTTAAACTAATGCAAACAGATGCCTTGCAATCAGTACAAACATATTTTCTCAGAATTATCTTTTATTGTGTTATTTGCTACAAGGAATAAAAATGTATGAGTTCAGGGAAAGCAAATCTTTGCTCTTTCGCATCATTCTAGCCTTAATATTATTTTTAAATATATATTCTAAGCTATCAAAGTAAAAAGGCAAAGCATAGTCTTGTCAGCCTAAAAACATTCTAGATAATTCCATTCCTTAGCAATTGAATATTTTCCTGTGATGGATGCAAGGAGAATGTGACACTGTTTAAGAGGAAATATGCTCACTTGTGGAAGTGAAAACCATTCATTGGAGAAAGTGATTCATGTAGTGACATCACTCACTGTTTCAGAGATTATATCCTATAGCTTTGATGATACACGAGGGTATATTATTTCTGTCATTGGTAGAAGTTTGAAGGGATCCTTCCAGTTCACTAAGCATGGCCAAGGTAAAGAAATTAAACTTCCAAAAATAAAAAATTAATCAAATACATTCTGATAACTCTTGAAGTATGTCTTTCACACATGAATTCTTATTAGAATATGTAGTTTTACCAGTCAGAAATGAAAAGAAGATAGATATTTTATGAAAATAAAATGTATCTGGGATATACGATTATGTATAATTCCCTATATATATCATAAATACGATGTCCCCTTGTATTTCACTGGTCCCACTAAAAAGAGCTTCCCACCAAACGCCAGAGTAAATGAAATGAGAGAGTTGGTGTGAGATTAGTTCCGGCTTATTTTATAAGTTGATACCTCACATAGCCTTTTTGGATACCACTAAGTAAAGGGTAATTTCTTTGTCTTGAGAATTCTGTTTGATGGCTGGATATCATTCCTGTCTGTCTCTCAACCACTGTGACTAGTACAAGTAAACCAAATGCTGTGCCTGCCATTCTGAGAAGTGTAGCATCCATATGAGCATCTAAAGATGTGAAAGTATTTCCCTTTACTCTAGAAAGATATAAAGTAATGGGAAAATGTGATATATACATTTTTATTCAAATTTGGTCAAGAGTTGGAAGTAAGATAAAAATGGCAAGTAAAATTAATTGTAAACATAGGTGGAAATGTTGAAGAACATACTTAATAAAACTATAAAATAATAAAAAATGTGTCTGCCAATTCAAGTTGTTTAAACACTGCTCACACTGCAGCAGGATGTAAACTTGGTGCGTAGACATTTTGTACTTACTCATACAAGAATTTCATGCTATTAAGATATTCTAAGTTTTGACAAATCACAAGTCAAATTTCAGCAAAAAAAAGATCAATACACCTGGTGCTAAAAAAAAAAAAAAAAAAAAATTAAAAAAACCCCTATAGTCTGGTAAAACATTAGTAAATAATAGCCTCAAATACATGCCTTTTCTGGAGTGTCAGTCGGATAATCATTAACTGCTTACAATGAAGCTCTTTAGATTTTAAACCATTCAAATCAGTTCCATGATGATTGTCCAGATGCCTATCTGTATAAATCATTTCTGTAATGAAACATAAATAAAGTTAAGGAAGGGAGTGTTCACTTTGGCTAAGTGTTTAAATATAGCGGCATTAACGATGGGATCGCCATGGAGTCAGGTACTTGAGGTCATCTGTCATCAGGTTTTCTGTTGGGATGCAAAGAGGAGTGAGTGTTGGTGCTCATTTTCCTTTCGGGAACCCTAGACCTAAGTCTCGTGCCAACCACACTGAGAGTGGGCTTCCCACTCTCAAGTCGATGTTTCTGGGACACTTCTTTAGATACACGTAAAGGTGATTTTTCCTTAGGATGAGTCTAAACTCAGCCAAGCCGACACTCAAGTCCAGCTGTCACACTGCCGATTGACAGGTAGGAAATAGGTTCCTCGGTTATACAAGGCTACTCGGAACCTCTGATAAAGGTCATTGGTGCTTTGAAGAATTTTTGACAATATATTGTTTTACTTTTGTAAATCCTTTCTCCTCAAAAAATTTACACAGTTTGAATACAGCAAAAGGAGGGATAGAGTCATCAAAAAACATGTCCTAATATAAAACTTACTATATCTTTTAAATATCATTGGTACTATAAAACACACTCAACAGAAGGAGTGGGTTAATTGGAAGTTACAAAGAAGCCATTGAATGAAAAGTGCTAAGGAGGAAGGAAAGCAATTTTATACTTCACCAGACACTTTTCAGTTTCCATCCTTGCGTTAGCTCAGGACATATGCAGATTCTTCTCTTCAATTTTTCTGGGCTTGATTGCTCAGCTCCCTTCCTTATTTTCTGACTGCTTTTCCTCATTTGTTGATGCATAAAATACACCTGACTTAATATTTTACTGCAAAGATTTTTTTCAAAAGAAAACCATTCTATTCTTTAAAATGAATCCCTTGCTTCAAAAACCAATTGCATAAATACTGCAGAGAGCAAATGAGGTTCTATTTTTCTTATGCCAGAGGCACCTGGGGATGCTTGTAACATCTGTTTCAGGAAAGAAAGGATAAAACGAGAATGGTAGAGAATTACTTTTGCTGTATTCTCTGTTGTCGGGTAATTATCTCTGTTTTAATGTAACGAAACAGGAATCAAAATACCTGAGAGAATAGTGCTGATATTCTCAAAGATCTATGTCTATGTATGTCATTTTATAACAGGAACACCAGTACAAAATGTCCTCTGAACAAAGGTCAGAGTTCTTGATTCCTAGTTATTTTAATTCCAAAAGTCTTTTTCCTTCCATCCCCTGTAAGGAGTGGTCCAGGAGAAGCAGCAGCTTTTGCTTTTGTTTCTAAGGATGCTTTACCACTATTGAGTGCAGTTTCAGCAACTTCTAATTAAATCAAATTTAGGGTAATCAAATAAGTCATGTTTTTTTTAACAGAAATGTCAATGTATTATTATACTATGGATGGAACAAATTATTGTCCTAAAATTAATATTAGCTTAGCTTAATACTACTTTTACTAAGACACAATTTACTAAGAAGTTGTGTCTCTTTTGATATAGCAGTAACTTGTGGGTTGAAGCTGGAAAGTCTTTCTAGCTACATTAAAATTTCATGCTGCAATATTTATCCTCATTGAAGATTTGAGCCAGGAGATAAATCTGCATTTGGAATGTATCAAATAACATTATTTATGCCCAAGTAGAATGTGGTACATATAATATGTACATAATATACTTGACTAAACTAGGGACACCTATAGGTGACAAATTCACATGAACAGTATTTGAGATTTCTCTAGTGCTGTGGTTTGTGTGTATCTCTCTCTCTCTCTCTCTCTCTCTCTCTCTCTCTCTCTCTCTCTCATATGTGTGTGTGTGTGTGTATGTGTGTGTGTGTGTGTAGTTTATTTATAAAAATGTACATTATTTTATGGTCTCTGAAACCATAGAAAGATTTAAAAATATAGGTGACATTTTCCCTGTTTGTAGTGACAAAATATGTGTTTAGAAATGATGTGTTAATTCTTTTTCTGTCAGTAAAAGGAAACACGCCTTTAAATGTGCTCTGTACCACTTCTGTAATCTCAACAACAGATTTCATAACCGTGATTCATACCATGATGCATTTCTTAAGCTTCACATTGTGTGATAAAATTTTTGCTATACTTCTTTTATTTCTTATAAAAGGCTTTGGAATTCTTTTTAAACAAATGTGAAAAGTTGACTCATGTTGTAGGTGTAGGGTGTGGTTTGGAGCTACATCTCATTCTGATGAAAAGTTTTCTTACCACTAAGATGTTGCTCATGTCTTCTAAGAGGCTACAGTGTTAATAAATGAGTCCTCTGGGTGACTTGTTAGTGTGTCCCACTACTGGAAGAGTAAGAACAAACATTGATTAAATAGACGTTGGTCTAGCAAAAAGGCCCAGGCTTGTTTAAAAGTACCTCAACACTTTTTCAAGGCTGATGAAGACCATCATGACAGTGCTGTGATTTGCTTTGAATGAAGCAATACGGACTGGAGTAATTAATGATCCCATTTCAATGTGCTCTCTACATCATAAACCTGTAAGATGGCTATAGTCATCCTCTTAAGCATATCAAAAGTGGTGGAAAGGGATGCTCATTCTCCTAATTAACCCATGTCATGCAGTTTCTATCACTTTCTGAGGCTCTGACGAAAGGTCAGTAATGAAATTTCTTCCTTGAAGTGTATCTTTGTTATTATATTCCACTGTAAGTCAGAGTACTGTCTTTAGTGTCTATGAACATATGTTCCTTGAAGATTAGCTACAATATCACAAACTATATGAGAAAATTACTGCACCATTAAAGTAATTTATAGGATCAAGAGCAGAAAAACCATTACATATGGCAACTATGATGATTGGAGAATATTTCACGCAGTTAAGACAACTGTACATGATAAACTGTCACTAAAAACAGCTATAAATTACCTTTAATTGAAGTGTGATAAGGCTTCCAGTGATTATATTCTAGGAGCAGAGAGGTGTTAAAAAATTTCACCTGAGTGGTCAAATTCAAATGATTTACCCTGAATTTCAAGGACCTTCACTTAGTCACACTTGTAAAATGTCACCTCACAGTCCAATCTCTTGTGTTTCATTTGCTTTGCAGCTGAAAGGTCATGTTTGACAATACACTCTTTACCTTTCTCTTGGACAATGCCTGAATACATAAGCCCATTTAATTTTTAACTCCTTTCTGCAATTACACAGACATTGTTTCATGTCCCTTGTTCCTCTGTGACATTCATATTACTTTTAATTTATTTCTTATTCTTCCCTCTAGATAAGCTATAAATCTAGATAAGCTATAAATAATGGTACTTATATTAATATATACACACTATATATATATATATATATATATATATATATATATATATATATGTCTTTAGTCAAACCTAGATTGATTACAAGGACCATCAGCTATCTTAAAATAACTCTCTAACTGTCACAAAAGAACCACTGCTCACAAAAGCTAAAGATATTATTTTTCTTAATTGCCCTGTCACAGTAAGTAAAAAATTGAGCAATCACTTTTTGAATAACATAAGGTACTGGAACATATGGCCAATTTAAATCTTGCAATCATTTTTAAGATGCAAACATTATTATTATTATTTTTATATTAAGTAAAATTGGTCAAAACATGAATGTATTATATTGCAAAAATTAAAGATATTTTAAATCAGTGTTGTTTTTCTTTTCATCTTATAATTACATATATATATGTATATATATATAATATCATCTCTAATTCTTGGTGTGGTAAAATCTGTGGTAAAAAGTTATTGATTGTTGAGATACTATCACAAGGAAAGAAATTTGATGCAACTATCAAATTTGGATTCTATCAATTTTATGATGTCATTGTCAAGTCAAGCAATTTCCTAGTAGATGCTAAGTTGGTTTGTACAGAGGTAGGAAACCATGATCTAACACTGATAAATCATTACTCATATGGCAAGGAGTCAAACCCAGATGTCAGTTGTTTATCTTAGTACACACTGCAGTTAATATTTATTTCAGCAACAGCTTCCAATGTAAATCTTGAAATATCACTGAAAAAATATTCCCAGAGGGAAACTCCATATTCTGAAAGGAAGGAATTATGTAGATGTCACTGTTAGAAAGTCACACGAAAATATAACTGTATTCTTTTTCTTTTGAAATAAAAGCTGAAAGAATCATTGTAATTTATATGACAGGCTCTGAAAAGTTTACCAACATTGTTTCAGGTATGTGCTATGTGCAGGAATGAGCCTGGTCTCTGGAAATGAGCATTCAATGGGTCTCTGTCAAGATCTGGGTTCCCTTGGCACAGGAACCCTGTCAGAATTTCAAATTTCCTCACCTTCGTCTACACTTTCAATACAATACCAGCAGTATTTTACTGGTAAGAGTCAAACAAATAGTATTTTTGGAGACTATAGGATGTATATCAATGTCATTCTGTGTTTCCATGCTATACTGAAACATACTCAGGCATTGTCAGGTTTAGAGTACAACTCAGTGGAGGCTCTCCTGCTGTTATGAACATATTCTTCATATATGTGAGACTAGAAACATGTCCTTTTCTATAATGAGGGCTTTATAGCCATCTCTACAATATTTCTCCTTAAATATGTTTTATTAGAAGCTCTCTCTGTTGAGCTAGATTTAAAATCCATTCTGAAGCAGTATGATGATTTATCAGAGAATTTCAATAGTACAAACAAGATTATTGCAATGTGCATTTATGCTATAAAAGCAAAATATGGCAGGCATGAGTTTAGCAATATTCAATTGAAATATTCTTGTGTTTGAATTTCTTTGAGTAGAACTGAAAAACATAAACGTAACAGGATATGGGGGCATAGAGAACGTGACTGTTGTAAACTCGATAACACAGTATTTCAGATGTTTATCTCACTCAATTTAAGATATTTCTATGAGCCACTTTCTTACAATTATGCAATGTTTACGCTGATGCTCTATCCATCTCTTCCTTTTCTTTGAGCCTAATCTTTTGAAAATGTCTTCTTTCAACTGCAAAGAAAGCATTCATCAAGACAACTGAATTACTACTCAAAGCACACACTTTCCTTCACTACTGCATCTCACATTTCATAACGTGAAGTATTCACCTGGGAAACAGTAGCTCAATATTCCAGAAGGAAAATTACAACAAAAACAAAAACAAAAATCAAATTGTGAGGAAAAAATGTTTGTTGTGGTATTCAACAAAACCATAGACCAACACAGCATCATCTCATATGAAACAAGCAAAAAATTATGAGATTTATTTCACTGTATTTTCTTCTCATTATTCTCATCAGTTAAGTATCCTTAATAGATATTCTACACTAAAATTATATATTTTGTGTCTTTAAGTAATCTTCAGTGTTTAAAATATATAGTTCTATTGTTTCAAATTTATTTAATCTCTATTATATTCTACCTGTCTGTGTACTACTATCAAATTATTATAAAAGCTTTATATTCTCTACTCTATATTTTATATGCATTATTGAAATACTCATTTGCTTATCCTCAAAACATTTCATCCATGGATCAACCTATTTCTGCTTCACTTGTACATCAATACGTTAGTCATTCTAAAAATTATGAAGAAAGAAAAAGAACTAATTCCTGATCCCATACATTTTTCTATCATATTAAAAGCAGAGAAAGGTGGAAATTTTCCACATTTAGGAAATGATAAAAAAAAATGAAGAAAAGTGCAAACATAAGAGGTGGCCTCCACAAGGGATTCCTTGAAAAATAAGGAGACATGTATTCAAGTCTGTATTCAGGAAGTGTCCTGCAATTAGAGGTGATGTAAAGAACTAAGTATTGTAGAAGAAAAATGATTCATAGGTGACCCCTGAGGCATTCTGCATCATCATAGCAAAGTAATGGGCAGGAAGGATATTTACACAGTTCAAGGAAAAGAGACTTATACTTGTGAAGCACACTGGAAATGCTCTATGTTGTTTTAAAAAATTCTAGTTGATGGTATAAAAAGAAGCCAGCTATTCTACACTTACGTTTGGACCTTTATGGTCTGTACTGGGAATATAGCAGCCATGATTCCTACAGGGATTCATTTTCTTGTAGTGGAATATTCTCTGCACGATGGTTGGATCCGATGTGCAGAACTCCCATATGTCCCCTCCTCTTTGTAAACACAGATTTTTTTTTTGCTCACAATTTGATTTTTTCATAAAGCCATATGTTGAGTGGGGAGCATTATTCCATAGGACTAATTAGCATGAAGGTGCCTTCTTTCCACCTCATTTCCAAATGTTAGGAATAAGGAAAATATTGTTGATATCTGGAATGAAAGCACCAAGATTCTAAAATGTTTAGCCTTTCTTCAGCAAAAGTTGACAATGGAATGTTGAGTATAATATACTTTCATAGAGTAGAGCAGAATATTAAACAAAAGCAGGATTTAGAAAACACAGAATGTTCAAAAATACTAGCCAAAAATGCTTGTGGTTATTGGTGAAAAAGTTTTTCTTGTATACAATAGCTTTCAACACAATGAAACTATGGAACAGAAAAGTAGGAGAGCCTATGGCAAGATCCAAGAGATAAAACAAACAAATGTAAATCATGGGGAAGAGATAGAACCATAAAAGAGATACAATATCTAAATAAAAAAAACAGAGTAAAACTGAGATTGAAAATGTAATAAACATGTGGTCTTTGGGAAACAGGTGAAATGTGTTTTTATGAGAAATTTGGGTTAATGTACCACGAATATACACCCTGGAAAAATGGGAGAGAAAGCAAGATATGTGATGATGAACCAGACATGAGGACTTGGGAAATCAAATAAAATGATTATTTATTTTGGGAAGAAAAAATTAATCAATAATGTAAAGGGTAAAGGCAGTGTTGAAAAAGGATGAATCTGCTGGTTCACAAGAAGAAGAGCCTGCCAGAGCATTGTAAAGCATATATAGTGGTATAATGGAAATACATGGCAAAGTGTGGACTTGAGGCCCAGGTTCCCAATGAGTTGTAAAAAGTCAACCTCTAAGAGAACTTCTTTTGCTATCTTGGAAGAAAGGACTGTATATTTAAAAAGTGGTACATTAAAAAAGAAAATAAAAGAATGTTACTCTATACCAATAAGGTGTGCTTGCTTTTTTCTTAAGAATAAAAATGTATGTCTTGGATATTAGCCCTCTGTTGGATGTAAAAGATCTTTTCCCAATTTTTAGGTTGTGGTTGTGTCCGTTTGACAGTGTCCTTTGCCTTACAGAAACTTTATAATTTTATGAGGTTCCATTTGTCAATTCTTGATCTTAGAGCATATGCTATTGTTGTTCTGTTCAGGAAATTTTCCCTTGTGCCCATGTGCTCAAGGTTCTTAGCCAGTTTCTTTTCTATTAGTTTCAGTGTATCTGGATTTATGTGGAGGTCCTTGATCCACTTGGACTTGAACTTAGTACAAGGAAATAAGAGTGGAAAATTTTCCATTCTTCTGCATGCTGACCTCCAGTTGAACCAGCACCATTTGTTGAAAAGGCTACCTTTTCTCAAGAAGGTAGACTCCAGAGAGCCAAATAACCCTATTAAAAATGGGGTACAGAAAGCCTTTGGAATGTAAACAAAGAATATAGAAAATAAAAAAATCAAAAAATGGGGTACAGAGCTAAACAAAGAATTTTCACGTGAGAAATATCAAATGGCTGAGAAGCACCTAAAGAAATGTTCAACATCCTTAGTCATCAGAGAAATGCAAATCAAAACAACCCTGAGATTTTACCTCATACCAGCATAATGGCTAAGATGAATCTGCTGGTTCACAAGAAGAAGAGCCTGCCAGAGCATTGTAAAGCATATATAGTGGTATAATGGAAATACATGGCAAAGTGTGGACTTGAGGCCCAGGTTCCCAATGAGTTGTAAAAAGTACATTTGTACATTTGGGTTAATGTACCACGAATATACACCCTGGAAAAATGGGAGAGAAAGCAAGATATGTGATGATGAACCAGACATGAGGACTTGGGAAATCAAATAAAATGATTATTTATTTTGGGAAGAAAAAATTAATCAATAATGTAAAGGGTAAAGGCAGTGTTGAAAAAGGATGAATCTGCTGGTTCACTAGCTAGAGAGCTAGAGAGGATGTGGAGAAAGAGGAACACTCCTCCACTGCTGGTGGTGTTGCAAGCTGGTACAACCACTCTGGAAATCAGTCTAGCGGTTCCTCAGAAAACTGGGCATAATACTACCAGAGGACCCCACTATTCCACTCCTGCGCATATACCCAGAAGATTCTCTAGCGTGTAATAAGAGCACATGCTTTACTATGTTCATAGCAGCCCTATTTATAATAGCCAGAAGCTGGAAAGAACCCAGATGACCCTCAACGGATGAATGGATACAGAAAATGTGGTATATTTACACTATGGAATACTATTCAGCTATTAAAAACAATGAGTTCATGAAATTTTTAGGCAAGTGGGTGGAACTGGAGAATGTCATCGTGAGTGAGTTGACCCAATCACAAAAGAACACTCATGGTATGCACTCATTGATAAGTGGATATTAGCCCAGAAGCTTGGAATACCCAAGAAACAATTCACATATCAAATGATGCCCAAGAAGAAGGAAGGAGAGGCCCCTCTCCTAGAAAGGCTCAGTGTAGCAGTGTAGGAGAATACCATGACAGGGAAGTGGGAAGGGGTTGATTGGGGAACAGGGGGAGGGAAGAAGGCTTATGGGACTTTCAGGGAGGGGCGGATCCAGGAAAGGGGAAATTATTTAAAATGTAAATAAAGTATAGATTGAATAAAAAGAATGAAAATGTATCCACATACCATATTCACAACCCAAGAAAACTTTGAGCCTCCAACACTTCTGTTCAAAAGAAAGATCTTCATGGTGCTGTTTTTTTAACATGGGAGTAAACATCATTAGGCTGATAGAGAAATCTAAGCAGTCAAAATCAGGCCAATCCTTTCTTCCTTTGGTGTCTAGAACCTTTTCTCTCACTGGTTCCCATTGGTAGTTTTTGTGCAGTATACTTGCAGAGGGAAGAAAGTACTAAATAAATACTTTTTGAGTAGTTTTTTTCAGTTTTAAAATAGATTCTCCTTTCCTGCCTCATTTTTACAAGTACTGAGCACTATGGATTGCAAACATTCTGACCATTAGGATGCCATGCAACACAGCATGCCATTAGATCATTCCCTAACTATTATTCAGTGAGTCTGCCTAGAACATCCCAGCATGTCTCAGAATACTAAATTGGTTCATGAAAACAAAGCATCACTTTGAATACCATGAAGTAAATCTGTACCATTTCTGGAGTCATCAGCAATTTCCACATAAATAAGCTGAAACACAGATTACTTTAGCCATAAAATTAAAACCAGAGTTTCAGAAACAAAGCTAGTTCATTCTTCCACAAAGTGGTCGAACTGGAACAGAATTCAATGTTCTTATGTTCAGTGAAAGCTAAAAGGATTTATTCATTGTACCCATTTGGGGACATCATGTTCTATCCATCTGTAGAGGGAAAAGGTCTAGGAAAGCATAAAAACCTACATTCTCCTCACATAGTGATGTGTCTTTGAAAGACATGATTGAGTGAGGGTAATTGTGATGTAGATATAAGTACATGTTAAACATTTATATCTGTTATTAAAACAACAGCATCATATTAGTAGCAAGAACCTTGGAAATCTTCCAGAGAATCTGACATTATTGACAGAGAAGCTAAATCCAATAAACATTAACAGCTAATTCCCAAATTTCAGAGATGTTTGGTTACTACATTTAAAAATGGTTGAGTGATTCAATGTAAGCTTCTATATATTTCACATTAAAATTCAATGAGCATGACAATGCCACAATAAACAATCAAGAATTGGAGAGGAAAGACAAAATGGGCGAAAAGGAAGATGGGGAGGAAAGACAAAGTAAAACTTTGAATAGAACAAAAAGAAAAGAGATGTAAGAGAAAGGCAGAAGATAGCTGATAAGTCCTGAGAAGGGTTCAGTAGTCCCTGAAGGTGCGGTTTAACATGACTAGGCAACTCATCTCTAAGCATCTAGTCTAAGAGACTAAATTAGCATCTCTGTAATTATTAAACTCAAACAACTACACAGTTTCAACTTCCCTTCAGGGAATTTGACCTGTTACTTATGGCATCAAGAGAGTCACCATTTTAGCAACCTCTGCTACTTTGATAAATGAAATCGTGTTGACTCAGAATGCTGTAGAGTGTGAACAAAGAATGCAGCTCACACAGAAATGTCATACCTCTTTCATTCAAAATCATGTGGTATTGTTCTGAAAGAAATTGTGTGAAAACACTCACTCTGAAGAAAAATAGATTCTTTTCTTTTTCAAGAATTCAGACCAAAGTAATAGGGGTTACCTATTTTGATGTGTTCTCTTTATTCATGCCTGTTTCACATTGTAGTTTTGTGGAAGATTGGATCACTGACTTCTTTTCCATTTTGTTAGCACCTCAACCCACATTCTGCATGGACAGAGTTCTTTGAACATGTGAGCCTATAGGGCCTTTAAACTTCCCTTGCATCTTACAAAATACAAAATGAAGAATTATGAAAGCGTCTCAAACTTCCTCCAATTTTAGATATGTAATCATTGTCTCATTTCCCATGTTGGTACAATTTTTTTTGTTAAAGACACCAAAACTATAAAGGAAACTATAACTTGGGTAGTATTTCATTACCTGTGATCATATCTTCTTATGCTCAACTAATACTAAATATTTCTATCACTTTGATTTATATTGATATGATATTGACCAAAAATTATTGGCTAGGCTAAGATTAAAAACTCAAGAGACAACAAGTGCTGGCGAGGATGTGGAGAAAGAGGAACACTCCTCCACTGTTGGTGGGATTGCAAAATGGTAAAACCGCTCTGGAAATCAGTTTGGCGGTTCCTCAGAAAATTGGGCATGTCACTTCCAGAGGACCCTGGCATACCACTCCTGGGCATATACCCAGAGGATTCCCCTGCATGCAATAAAGACACATGCTCCATTATGTTTATAGCAGCCTTGTTTATAATAGCCAGAAATTGGAAGGAGCCCAAATATCCCTCAAAGGAGGAATGGATACAGAAAATGTGGTATATTTATACAATGGAATACTACTCAGCAATTAAAAATAATGAATTCATGCATTTTGTAGGTAAATGGTTAGACCTGGAAAATATCATCCTGAGTGAATTAACCCAATCACAAAAGAATGCACATGAAATGCAATCACTGATAAGTGGATATTAATGAGCCCAGAAGCCCTAAATACTCAAGACACAAATAGCAAGTCAAATGATTCCCAAGAAGAGGAAAGGAGAGGACCCTGGGCATGTAAAGATTGCATCCAGTTTAGTAATGAAACCGAGGGGGGAGGGGGAATGATTGGGGAACAGTTGGGGGGAGAGGAACTATGGGAACTGTGGTGGGTGGGAACTGGGAAAGGGGAAAGCCTTTGGAATGTAAACATAGAATATAGAAAATAAAAATTAAAAAAAAATACTTGTGATCCATTTTCCTGTTCATCATCCCTCCAGAATCAACAATATTTACACCATTACTCCTACTCAGGAATTTTATAATTACATCTATAAGACTCTAAAGATTGAAGATTTTATGACCCTCTTGAAAAGTACCATTCTGGTTTGCTAGGCTCCATCTCTATCACCATGAGGAGTCAAGACCCTAAGCTAGCCATTTCACTAAACAAAGCTAAGAAGTAAAAATATACTCCAATTGATTCATTTCTGTTTTTTCAATCATTTTTAACAGTCTTAGAAATCTTGAATCATTGAAATTTGCTCTGACTTTTGATTTTTAGGACTGATAGGAGATGTAATTTTATTATAAGAGCTAAGCTAACCACCCTATTTCTAATAAAAATTTATTATTGCTCAAAATAAATAAAGGAAAACTCCTTTTCCATGTTGAATCCCAGGAATTGAACATTTCTAATACAAATTACAGATATAGTATATTTAAAAGTGTTCACTCACAATATTACACACTGGAGACCTATAAAAACACA
Organism: Apodemus agrarius; assembly: GCA_964023405.1. Taxonomy (NCBI): domain Eukaryota; kingdom Metazoa; phylum Chordata; class Mammalia; order Rodentia; family Muridae; genus Apodemus; species Apodemus agrarius. Next base: position 71,008,613 of record OZ030006.1, on the reverse strand, counting down.
TTGTGGATGTTGCTTTGATGGGTAAAAATAATCCTGACATTATTGGTCAAATGCTAACAAGCTAACGTTTTTTTACTATCTGGAATAATAAGTAATGAGCAAGTTGCAAATTAAAATGTACTTCACTTTGGAAAGATATTTCATAAACCTATCAAAACATACAATCGCTATGATATAATTGCAGATTTAATTAATTCATTAATTTTTGTAGAGCCACAAATCTTGCCTAAGAGCATTTACTATGCTCTGTTCATAGTAAATAAACTCTCAAACACTAAGCTATATCTCAAGCTCCAAACTTCATACTTTAAATGATTGATATTAAAGGAAAATGAGCACAATAGCAAACATTTTACAGATAACATATGAAATAAAACATAAAATGTACAAGGGACATAAAGCCATTCAATCAACTGCATTAAATCCAATGAAAATGATCCATTTTAAAGGAATGTCAGTTCCTTTACATTTAAATTTCTTTAAATGTCAAATTTTATGGTTTTTCTTCATAAATGCATTTCTTAGGCTTTCAAACTAGTGACTTTCACAAATACATTCAGTAGTAGAAATCAGAAGGTACATAGAGGTAAAAATGCATAGAATAAATGATAAAAATTACACAAGATTGTACCCAGCACAGTCAACATCAAAGCTGTGAGCCCTGAAAAGATTTTTGAGTTACAAATACACATACTTGTGCTACAAGAAAATAGTTCAAAAAATAATCTTTATTGGAAGACATTGGGGACTCTCAGTAGTGACATGTGAAGAGGGACCCAGAGTGAACACAACTGAAAGAAATAGTAGGTAAGCTGAGAGGCATTCACTAACAATGGCCTAGCAGCTGCTCCCATTCACATTAGGTTGGTATTGCCATTGTTCAGTTATAAGAACAAATGAGATGAAAGCTCAAAGAGGAAAATGATGTAGCATTCCTGGGTTCTATCCTAAGAAAATGGCAATCTTCAGAGATGTGTGTATTGAACATTGTGACAGCTGATCCTTTGCAGATAATGTCTCATGTCTGAAACTCAGTACACTGTCTCTGCCAAATACACTTAAACACAAAGAAATCGACCATAACCTGAGAATGCAAACAAAACAGGCTCTTGGGAGGAGACGTTTAGTCTACTATGCTCTCCATATAGACTTTGGAGTCATTCAAAATTTAAAGCCCCTAGATAAGAAGGATCCCTGCACTACAAACTTGGAACAGAGAGATGTCTGCATTGAGCATGAGAAGCTGGGGTGAGCTATCACAGAAACTCAACAGAGATGATGATAACAGAGGATTTGCTTTCTGGAGCAAAGCCTAAATACATACATCAATATGTATAATGTACGATACTTGACTATTAGCATGTGCCACCAGTCCTGGCATCTAACTTTGAATGATTTGCTTGCTTGTTGGCTTCTGATTTGCTTGCCTTGCAGCTCATGGTAAGAATAGCCTAGTACATTATTTCCTAGATTTTTCAAAGGGCATTTGCCAATTTGCAACAATGACTGAATTCCTATGAGATATCTTATTGTATTTGTGTAAGTTTCATGTGAATGAGTAACTTGCCTGAGTCTGCTATAGCTGAGGTAGTAGGTAGTCTACAGCAAAGTTTCCTGTGTATGACTGACAAAATGAGCCATAGTGTTGCTGATAGACACTACAGCTTCGTGGAGATTCATGCAGTTGCATAGGGAACTGATGCAATGATTTTTTAGCCCCTAACCTGCATTATCCATTAAGTTGTATTACAGGTTTGACTATGAGATTCTTCAGAATAAGGTGTGTTAATAGAGAGTGTTCATTTTAATTATCAATAAGTGAAGATATTCAGTACTTGCAAGTATGAAACCAAATTCATATATAGTGTAAGTCATACTTATAGATATTATGAGACTCCATTTATTAGATTTTTTATAATGAATTCTGAAACAACACAGTCATCCTGGAAACTACTAGAAGATGATTTCCAAGACTAAGAGTCACTATGGACACCAAAATTCCTTGGTCATCTTCTAGTATCTTCTGTAAACTGGCATAATGTTTGTACAGAGGTTACCTATGCCATGTGCCCTTCTATACATTTACTGAAGTAAATATAAAACAAATAGTACTGAATTAATTACTGTTCTCAGTTACATATTTTAGAGGATAATCTCGAAAGAAAATGTTCTTTACTAGTGCACACATATTTTCCTTACTAACTGGGTTGTCATCTAACTTATAAGAGGGAACTTGGAGATAGACTATGTCAATTGTACTTAGTTATCTGAAATATTAAAGCAAAAGTTCAAGTATGTTTTATTTTGTGGTAGAAATGAGGAATGAACTGGGTAAAAAGTTTACTTTTAATTAACATTTCCTGTAGCTCCCACAGGGAGCTAGATTATCAACATCACTAAATATTTAACATCAATAGTCTGATACTTGGCTATGCTAATAAAACAAGGAGTGATAAAAAATAAAGGGAACATTAGAAATGACTTGCAATTTCACAGTAAAATGTTAATGGAGATAAAATGATTACATAGGTAGAAATATGTAAGTGTAACCTATTTTTGCCATCTTGGTAAATATATTTATTAAATAATTCTGCTAAATTTTAAATCTTTAACATTTCTCTTGTTTTGTTTGGAAGTCTCATGTATCATATTCAGGACCTTCCTCATCTTAGGTAAGCAATCTACCACAGTCCAATTTTATTTGAATTTCTTGTCATTCATGCTTGTTAATCTTCTGCCTCTTTTTAATTTAATTTTATTTTCTAAAGATTCTCATGTTAATGGCAATTATATATATAAGTATACATAATTATATATTACATTATATATTATATATAAATATTAAAGCAAAAGGACAAATCCTACATTTTGGCAGCAGAGTTTAACATTCTTTGCATATAATTTAAAATGAATCATTAAATGCTTACTTCATTGTCAATTGAACAGTCTTATTTCTTCTCTATTTTTTTTATAATGCAGTCTTGGTAGAGAACATACTAGACAATCCAGAGGCATCCAAAAGAATGTATAGCCCTGTTTCTCAAAGAGATGTTGGTTCTTTAAAGCTTGCTTCAGGGCTCGCTTCCTGTCCCTGTCCTTTAACCTGTCTAATCTATATTTATTTTTGCATTAGTACTCGATATTCCAAAGCACTTGCGCTCTTAGGGATCAGATTCATCTTCCCATGGAGTAGGTGAGTTCTTTATTGAACTAAATGATCTGTCCACTTATTCCTCAACAATGTCACCACTTCCCATCCTCAGACAGATGGCATCAGCAAGCAAGTCAATGCCTAGACTATAATTAATTAATGTTTAGTAAACAAGGAATGAATGAATGCATCATAGACCATCTGTGGAGTTTTCATTCTGTTTCTTCCTGGATTTATAGTCCGATAGCAAAATGTTATACAAGCCACATTAGAGGAAGCACAACATCCATGAGGTAATGTACGGACTTTTAATTTCTTTTTCCAGAAAAATATGCTTCATTTTTACAGTTTTTTTCACTTTATTGCTTAGTTCATTTGTCAGTATGTATAAACTTTTGTGATGATAATGAAATCACTGAGCCCACAAAAGTAAATTTGAATCCATAAAATGCATTTATACATTTATCCATTATGTTTTGAGCAGGTTATTTTCTAGTTCAATCTGGCCTCCAACACAGCATGTAGCCAAACATGATCTTGAATTCCTGATCTGCTTGGCTTCATTCACCTCATGCCAAGATTACAGGAAGGGACTGCATTGTCTGTCAGACAATGTTTAAGCTGTAATTGTGAATATCCCTTATTCATCTCATGCTGGACTTGAGTAAACTGTGAAACAATTAAGGGTCGAAGACAACTCTTACACTCCCAGTACTCCTGCCTGTTAGAATAATCCTAAAATCAGCATGCTCAGATTTCAGGTAAGACCAGAGTCTCCATGTTATGATTTACTGTGGTAGAAGCCAGTGGTCTGTGTGAAGTAAGCAAACATTCTACCAGCTGAGCAGCATCCTCGATTTAGAATCTATTATAATAAAAATAAAACATCAAATCATAGAACTGACAGAAGCTTTCAGAGCTGCAATTAAATTTGTCAACTAGGTCAGAAAGCATATGGATCAGCGCATCCTAGATTTTAATATAACCTCATAGACTAAAATATGTGCATCAATATGCCACATTGCAAGCTTAACATCCTAGGTGCAAATGTGGAAGCAGAAAAGGTGATATTACTGTTCCCAAACTATCCAGTTTCCAAACTACCAATAATTATGGGGAAATTCATTTGTAATTCAGTTGAAAACTACTGGCGAATACACAAATGGTATACAAAACAGGCAAATACAAATGCATCTATATATTTGTCCTTTAGTACCTACATATGACTGGGTCCAAGGATTCTGACAGCTATCCAAATCTCTAGCAACTTATAAAAAGTTACTATTAACTGGAGGTTTTTCTTCCACATTATTAACTCATCTCTATACTACATGTACGTAATACACAATATAAAAGACATAATAGAGGTTATATTGTAGGGTTTTAGGGATTCCAAGAAAAATAGGCATATGCTCAATAAAGATAGAAATGTTTGAAATATTTTCTATTTGTGGCTCAATCCATGGAAGCAAAATATATGCATCTGTACATGTGTGTAAACTACATCTACATATATGTAAACATGGTATCACTTTTCTCTATATAATTAAGTATATTTATGTATGGATGAATGCATATTCAAGTACATATGTACTAGTGAATGAGCAGATCTCTGCACATTGATTTGGAATGCTTGAAGTTTATATGTTTTCCTTCTTAGTACTTGAGGGAAGTTTCCTTAGCTGAAGACCTAAAGCTTCCAGTATAACCAGTAAGAATAACAATTTGCTCAGGGTATCATGAGGTCAGAGTTTCAAGCTCTGAATTCTAATCAGGCCAGCACTTACCACTTGGTATTTACTTGGTATTCTGGGGAAATCACTACAATGGTCCTCATTTGCTGTGCATGTGCTTTAACAGGTAAGCCATGTACAAAACCCGACATACAATCCATGATTGTTTGGTGGATAAAGAGAGAGATTCACTCTGCTAATAAAAGGAATCTAACGAAAGCTTTAGAACAAAGGAGTAACAGTTAAACTGAAACCAAATTGTTAAGGACTCAACTGTATACCAGCAAAAATTGTCAATAATATTTTTGCTTAGAACACATGTGTTCCTTCATATGGTTGTAAGAAATCTGCAATACTAACATTCTATTTACTACATATGAGGTCTCATCAATATTTCCAAATGCTAAAATGAAATCTATTGTTTAAAAGTAAAAGACACCTTTCTTTCCAAAGATGGGTTAATTTGAATAAAAGATTTTTGCATTCTTGGCCTCTTTTGGTCTTTGATAAATATAGAAGTTCTTAATGGTAAACACTCAGTTAATTCTCAGAATTGTCATACAATGACTCTTGCAAACCATTTCATTTTTCTCATTCTCACAAGAAAATGCATTTTAGATGGCAGGAATTTAAAGTCTTGAAATGGAGAATTTGAAAACCACACATCTCTAGCAATTAGCACCTTTATTCTACTCAGAGTAGCTAATTAAATACAAGATACTTGCACTATACACATAGAACTTAAAACATATAATGAGCAGAGTTGATTCATTATTAAAGATCTTGAGTGGTCTTAATTAAGACATGGCAAAGGCAATGCCCTTTAATCAAATTGTACTCATAATTATAACAAGAAATTCAAAGTCAAAATGGGGCTGAGAGACATCAAGATTTTTTTTGTGTAAAAATGAGAATGAATTCAATAAAATAAAATAAGTAAAATAGATTGTTGAAATGGGTACAAAATTCATGTTAAATAAGACTGTCTCTCATCTGGCAATACTGACAAACTTGACGTCGAAATTTTATACTGTAGGCACTGTCTTGTATGATTCAGAACCTTTAATAGACTCTAGCTACTGGGTGCATTCTTGTTTCTCCAAGTTATGACAGTCATAAAGTGTGTCTATCAAATGTATCCAGATATTTCCTATGCAGCAATTTGCTTATAAACATTTGTTTAAACAGAATATAGGAAGATTGTCACAAATAAATTATATGACACAAAAAATGACAGATAAATACAAACAAAACAGTGACATTATTACAAGGCAAAATCAGGAATTTTTGATAGATCAAGAATATATTTCAAAGGATATACCATTAAAAGTTTTATGTCATCACATGATTTGATTTATAATAAAAATGGACACTAAGCTAGTTTGTCAATTTAATTTCATAATGGTGTAATATAAAATAAAATGAGGGTTCAAGGTAAAATATTTTTAATTTCACTTTGGAAACTGTCTTCATACTATTGATAATTTATCAATCATTGTTTTTAACTTGGTTAAACCATTCTGAGAATATTTCATTGTTAAATTTACTTTTATCTCTGACTTGTAATATGATTGACATAGTAATTATTAAAACCTTCTGTATTTGGTGAAATTTTAGTCAGTGCAATTACTAAACCTAGAGGTAGGAATAAATGATAAAAAGGAGGAACAGGACAATTTATATTTAATATAAGTAATTTGCCAGAATTTGTCATTCAGTTATTCACAGCTTTTCTGCAAATAATAAAAAATTAATCAAACAAGCATTGAAACTATGAGGACTGGAGTCGGGTTTCTAATAAGTTACTAACAAAAACAATGTGACATCATCTTGCTGTTTAGAACATCTCAACATTTTTTTAAAACTAACTAGCAAGTGTAGTTGACACAAATAATAGATTTAGGAGTGTCCTCACATACCTCTAAAGAATGAATATCTGAGAAACAATCTCAATAAAGAAAAGAAAATTGAATTTACAAAACCACCAAAGGCAAGGACTATCCTCCTATATATACTACCTGTTATTATTTTGTCCCAAATAGTTTCTTTCTCTCTCTAGCTATTATTTGCCTAGGGAGGTTATTTAAAGATAAGAGGGATTGGAGCTTGTCCACTGAAAATCAATCAGAAAGCATTTTAATGGAAAACATTGTTCAATATATCAGAGGGTAATAATTAAAAAAGAAAACACATAAAAGACTCCTCTCTGCTAAGGAATAAAATCTCCCACAGGTGAGACCATCATTCATTACTTCACCAGCTGCATGCCTCATTCTTGTTTATGTAGTTCTGAAATTTTTTTCATGTACATCTACATTGATTCTTATTCTAAATTTTTTCTAAAACTGGTTTTTCTGATGCCAGTGGATAGGCTCACAGTCACATATAGTTTAAATGCAATTTGTCACTGATTTTAATAGAATAAACATTTCTTGACTACACAAACACACGGGGAGTGATAGACAGAGATTGAAACCATGAAGTAATATAATTATCAAAATAAGTTGATACATTATTATAAAATGACATGATTGGGTAGATGGGAGGAAAAGCATCCTTATAGCACCATGGGCAGGGGGTAATGGGAGAGATAGGTCCTGAAGGGGAAACCAGGAAAGGGGATAACATTTAAAATGTAAATACATAAAATATTCAATAAAAATAATAAAATTAAAAATTAAAAAATAAAATAACATGCAAATTCATCAGGATATTTGAAGAACTACCATATGATCTAGTCATCTTCCTGCTGGTATATATCCAAAGGAGATACATCTCAAAGAGCTGTTTGTACTTCTATATTGGTTGCAGCAAAATGCATAATTATGTTATAGAAAAAAGTAGAATGAATCACCAGGTGGGGCAGTCTCTGATGGCCTTTCCCTCAATCTCTCCTCTACTCTTGGTCCATATTTTTCTTAGACAGGAGCAATTCTAGGTTAAAATTCTGGGGATCCATCTTTCATGCGGACACCAAACCCAGTCACTATTGCTAATGCTAAGTGCCTGCTGACTGGAGCCTGATATAGCTGTCCCCTAAAAGGCTCTGCCATATCCTGACCAATACAGATGGGGAGGCTTGCAGTCAGCCATCAGACTGAGCACAGGGACCACAGTGGTGGAGTTATGGGAAGGACTGAAGGAGCTGAAAGGGACTTATCTGGCATCAATTAGAGGGGAAGCCTTTGGTCCTGTGTGGGCTTGATGCCCCAGTGTAGAGGAATGCTAGGGAAGTGAGATGGAAGTGGTTTGGTGGGTGGGGGAGCACCTTGATAGGAGCAGGGTAAGGGAGGATGTGATAAGGGCTTTGCAGAGAGGATATCTGGAAATGGGATAGCAATTGAAATGTAAATAAATTTTAAAAAAGAAAAGAAAAATAGAGCTTCAGCACAAAAGCACATACATACATGCAAATATATTACAGAGTAATTACCATACCAAGTAAGAACTCTTACATTTGAAATAAATAAACATGATACGCATTGTGCTAAGTGAAATATGTCAAACTTAGGACAAGAAAGATGATATGATGGAAAGTATATGTTGAATTAAAAGAGAAACTCACATCTACCTGGTGGAAGGGCTGGCAGAAGGACTGGAGCAGCAGAGGCAGCTTGCAACCCCATTGAAGGACAAACATAGGAGAGCCTAACCACCCAGTTCTCCCAGAGGAGTGTACCTGGAGGGATCCTCGGCTCCAGACACATATGTAGCAGAGGATGGCCTTGCCTGGCAGCAATGGGAGGGAAGGTCCTTGGTTCTGGGGATTTTTGATGCCCCAGCTTAGAGGGATGCTGGAGCGGTGGGGCAGGAGAGTATGAGTGGGTTGGGGAGCACCCTCATACTGGCAAAGGTGAAGGGGGAGGATAGATGTGGAATGCGTGATTGGTGGAGAGGTGGAGAGGGAAGCAGGATATTATTTGATATGTATACTAAACAGAATGATTAATAATAAAAAAGAAAATTTTGTTTTATGACACATATTTCACACATCGTTAATTTTATGACATGCAGTTGGTATTTTAAGTAAAGAGATGATATGGATATTTTAATTAGAGAGAAGGTATATATATACTAATATATGTAATTTTAATTCTAGTGTGAACACATAAATTCTATATAGCAATAAATTTGAAAAGGCCGTAGAACAATTAAAACTTTATTGATGAAAGGTTTTGTTTATTAATTCTAAAATATTGGTAGGCCAATTGTCTCAAATATTAACTTTTAATGACCCAGAAAGAAAATTTAGATTACATTTACACCTATACAAAAAAATTTCAAACTTACATGAAAAAAATTTAAAATGTAGCATTTTATAAGCTAACCCTATGTTCAGTCTGCCTTAAGGATATATGGTAATATGTGTATACACACATACACATACATACACATACATACACACACATACACACACACAAAGATTCAAGTTTGCAACTATGCCAACTTTGGGGACTACTACTGATTCTTAATGAAATTATTATAATTTATTCAAGTTAAGTCAACCATCAGTTCCATTTTGTGTTTATGATAAACTAAACATTGAATATCCTCTTTGTAAAACATATTCTTTGTGATTTAATGGACACTGAGAAATCGTTTGAGTGCATTCTAGTGATTATGTTATGCTTTTTTAAGTTTTATGAAACTTCAGGGTTAAAAAAAAAGCCTAAAATAAAATCATTTTTTTCTTGCTTCTGGATCTGTCTTTTAAATATATAATAGTTGAAAACTTTTGATCTCTTCTTTACATGACTCATTTGGTCTTCCATTTTTTTTCTTTAAGAAACAACCTTGCTACATGGCTCAGGCTAGTCTCTAACTCTCAGGAAAGCTCAGGAAGGCTGGACCTATTCCCCTTCTGCCTCAGCATTGCAGCTGATGTCTCCGGTCTGCACCACTTCATGCAAAACAAATTACTTTGCTCTTCCCAGGACTTGTCTGTAAATCCATGATCTTCCCATTTACTTTCTCCACACCTTCTAGCATCACGGATCTGAGTCTCAGTGATTTCAAAAGAAGGATTCTGCGTCTGATTCTTCATTTGCCATGGTGTGAAGATGTTTTTACATTAAAAGTGAAGGTGGATTCTTGGATTTTCCTCTCATCCCAGCATGATTACACTGATGTAAGAAAAGGCACAGCCATCATTAGGCATACTCAGATTTGTTCTGAGATCCTGAAGCACTCTTGCCATTTAAAACATACTCCTGAGCATCAGGGATGAGGTTACATTTTTATCAAATCTGTTCTCTTCCTGGTAATGTGGGAAGAATGACACCTCACAGCTGACAGCTTGAGCTGCTGAGTGATTGACATAGACGACTTGATTTTTCCATTCCATAACAAAGCAAACTGTGTTGTTTGACTTTATATTTTCTTTCTTCTTAATCTCTGTTTCTTCCTGGAATGTTTTGAAGATGACAGATTTGAACAGGACTTAAGAGCAAGCTCACAAAGTCAATTCAATTTGTTTTAACTCAACATTATGTGTTCTGTGTCAGACTTGGTAGTGTTCTGCTATTGAAATGCTATAGGAAGAAAAGTATTACAACTCCTAAATTTATGAGTCAATTGAGTTAAATTTGCTGTAGCCTATCTCTTTGAAACATGATTTTAATTTAAGATATCTGCTGAATAATTTGGAGAATCATCTTAGATTAAATGTCCTAAGGAATAAATTTAATATAATCTTATAGTCTTTTAAAAATAATTTTACATATGGCTCTAAACTTTTCTCTAATGTTATTCTTTAATGTAAGAAAGGAGGGTCTGATAAAGTCAGTAGCACATGGACTAAATTGGACCTCCCCAAGAAAGAACTCAGCCTCCACTGAGTGATTACTTACACCAAAGCTTCAGTGTTTCCTCAGCTGTAAAACAGGAAAACCAACTGGTGGCCATAAAACTTTGTCATAGTATTAAAAATGTTTGTACTCATAAAAGACCACTGGGCCATACTAATTCAAGAAATTTGAACATGCTTGATTACATAAATAGTATGAGTGATTGTAGAATACAAACTCAAAATAACCAATGTGGATGAATTAAAAATGAAATTATTATTATGAATGTCTGGGTATGAATGTATGTATGCTGTATCCGGTATGTATGTATGTATGTACGTATGTATGTATGTATGTATGTATGTATGTATGTCTTTCTCTGTCTCTGTCTCTCTGTGTTTGTGTCTATCATCTATCTATCTATCTATCTATCCATCCATCCATCCATTGATCATCTATCTATCTATTATGTGTGTGTGTTTGAGAAGTATATATATATATATATATATATACATATATATATGTATATATATATATATGATATTGTGCAGAGGTCCAGGTCTAAACAACATTTTAAAGTCTCTATTTCATAGTTCTAGGGCTTGAACTCAGGTTATCAAGCATGTGCAGAAATAATCCACTTAACCATTTCCTCAGTGCCCACCTTTCATATCAATAATTTTAATCCATGAGTCACAGAATTACTAGTGAAATAGTTTGAAAGTGTAAAACCTCTTTAAAACTTAAGAATAACTTCATATTTTTTCTTTCATTAATTGTTATTTTGTACAGGTGGTAGGGGTGGGGTACTCTGAGTTAGCTCTACAACCATATTATTAAGCATTTTCCTTCCAAGGTCTAGGGAACAGAGTAAAATGTTCTTTGGGATGCTGTAGGCAGAAAATGTGCAGTGACAGAAGTAAAGCCCAGACCAACATAACTAACGAGTCTTGTCAAAATGCAGCAGCTCTCTAAAAGTTAATGGTGTCCCTGTCATTGTGCTAAGAATATGCAAGAAAATATTTAATTTTTTGTGTATTCATTCTAATGTTGAAAATATACCCATAGGCTGCCAAAAAGAGTGTATTCATAAGTGTTTGGGTAAAATATTCTAAAGATGTTTGTTAGACTATTTGATTTAGGATTTCATTTAATTCTAACATTTGTCCAAGTTTTTCAAAGATGATCAGTCTAATGAGTGATAATGGGGTTTAGAAGGAACTCAGTATTCACCTGTGGTTCTGTATAAATAACTATAAAAATGGGTCTTGGTTCTCAAGAAAATGACTTCATAATCCAAATTATTTTAGGGTGTAAAAAAAATATGTGTTAGAAAACTGCATAATCATGTTTAATCAGTCAAAATGCAAGCTCACCCAGTGAAGAGCCCATTGGGTTTTATTTCTAACAAAAATAGGTCTTGTGCCTCAAGCTGAATTTTCAGAGTATGGCCTTACTTTCTCAGGACTGTCTAATGAAGGGAAGCACATTTGGTAGGAAGAAATGAAATAAACATACATTTTAATTTCAAGACATGTTGATTCTAAAATAATTTGAATTTCTGCCAATTGGCATCTTTACAATTCTTTTAATGGAGTTTTGTCTTATTTAACCCATTGATAGAAAGGAGTATATTTTTGTCAACATTTCTCACTGTAACCATAAGTGTTCATTTGTGCATCAGTCTTTGTTTTTAATCAAGAATCTTTATCTAATGAACAACAAATATCATAGAAAATTGGATAGAAAATGAAAGAGCTGGTGGTTGAGGAGGAGAGGTGAAAAATTCTTACTTTTATACATGATATAGTTTTTATATGTATTGATTCAAAATGTTGTTACCTATGCAAGGCCTGCATAAGATCAGGCAAGTAAAATTGACCATAGGGACAATGGAAGGATCTATTGACCCCATCCTTGGTACAGGAACTCTTCACAATTATTGTCAGGGAGACTGGAGGAAGGGTAATTGGCTCTTTTTGGGAGAAATGGCTTCCAGTGGAATACTCAGTGGATGGTCACACACTCCTTTACATACTGAAGGCACTACTTGGATACAAAGCATTATCCGTAACAACTATGAGAACTGCAAAAATAACCTAAAACCTCTAAAAAACAAAACAAAAACAAAATATACAACGTGAAGCTGGAAATGAGGTTGGTTGGGTGTCAATATGGGGACATGTAAGAAGGTAATGATGGAAGAATATGATCAAAATACATTATAGATATGTGTTATTTTTAAAGAATAAAATAAATTATTACAATAAAAAGAATAGCCATAAGCCACAAATAGGACATGGCAGTGACCATGTTATCTAGTTCACATGTTCTATTACATAAGACTGAGTCTGACTCTATATAGACAATTGTTCTAGTCTATATGCAGAAAGAGCAAAAAGAAAGACACATCCTGGAAATGTAGCCTGTGGTACTAAGTACAGAATATTCAGGCATTCGATAGCAACCACTTCTGTAAAATAAACAGGTGGGAGGCGAAGGAATGAGACAAGATGCTTTTACATCTTCCTGTTTTATCAGAAAAAGTTAATGCTTCCTTATTAGTAGGAATACTACTAAAACACTCTATTTTGTACTCCATCTCTAAACCCTTTCTTCTAATACTTACATCAAAGCTGCTTGAGGAAGAGTCTAAGCTTTTTCTGAAAATCAGAGCCTATGAAGCTGATGTACTGTGCCAGAACATAAACTGAGATAAGGAGGAAAGTAAAATCAACAGTAAGTGTTTTCCAAAGCACTTCTCTGGTGACAATGTCATCACTTTTTAAACCAGAAGACAGAAAGAATTGACAAATCTAAGCAAGCATTAAAATAAAGCTGGCATTTAATCATTTGTTTCTCTTCCTTTAGATATTGAAACTACATTTTATGAATACCTAACATTCTGATATTAAAGATTGTTGCAGCTATGTTTTATTCATGTGGCTATGAATTTTCACAATGCTTCCATATCAAATAAAGGAGACTAAACACAAGGAACTAACTTCAAAGCACAATGTCTCTTAGGTCTCTGAAGTAATAATGACCCAGACACCACTTTGATTTTGGGTGTTTGTTCTGCACAGTTTATAAGAAACACAACTTCTTTACTTCATTAGGCACACCATGTGAGCTGTTGCAACACAGAATCTACAGAAAAAGAGAGATTTGCATATTGCTAGTAATGTGCTCTGCATAGAGCTTGGTGTTCTAGGGTATTTGACAACCTGATGCAACCCAACCTACTCATGACTGACAGCAGGGAAGGTAGGCTTCCAAGCTGTTACTGGTTCATTGAAGTTCCCAAAGCAGTAGAAACCCAGTCAGACTTTTAAAGTAAAGACAGCAACAGTACCTAACAATATAAACTATTCTTTGCTTATTCAATGATAAGGCTCTGACAAGAAGTTAGAGCAACAGTACCTAACAATATAAACTATTCTTTGCTTATTCAATGATAAGGCTCTGAAAAGAAGTTAGGTTTTTAAAAATTATTATTATTTTCATTACTAATGCAGGAAGCATGAAGATTTCAATATCATACATTTTATTTGCACCACTTGTATTTAAATGTTCACTTTACAACAAAAGGACATTGAAATAAACATCAATGTAAAAATCAGTATAATTAAACCTTTCCAATAATTATGAAACAGAATATAAAGAATGATATGTCTGAAACTACAATGATGGAGCTTAGTGTGATACACATAACACATAATTAAGACAAACAGGCAACCAACAGATTGGGAAAAGATCTTTACCAATCCTACATCCAATAGAGCAATAATATCCAAAATATACAAAGAACACAAAAATTTAGACTCCAGAGAATCAAATATCCCTATTAAAATCAGATACAGAACTAAACAAAGAATTCTCAATTGAGAAATATTGAATGGCTGAGAAGCACCTAAAGAAATGTTCAACATCCTTAGTCATCAGGGAAATCAAATCTAAACAACACTGAGATTCTACCTCACACCAGTCACAATGGCTAAGATCAAAATCTCAGGTGACAGAAGATGCTGGCAAGGATGTTGAAAACGAGGAGTACTACTCCAATGGTGGTGGGACTGCAAGCTGGTAAAACCACTTTGGAAAATAGTGTTTTGGTGTTTTCCCAGAAAATTGGACATAGTACTACCTGAGGACCCAGCTATACCACTCCTGGGCATATACCCAGAAGACAGCCCAAAATGTAAAAACAGCACATGCTAGAGAGGTGACAACAGATGATGGAGAGGACGTGGAGAAAGAGGAACTGTCCTTCTTTTCAAGTGGGATTACAAGCTGGTACAACCACATTGTA